>LUGF01040821.1:339663-366679 GCA_001625245.1 Calycopis cecrops | reverse complement strand
GCGGGACTCGAACCTAGTAGCCGCAGATGCATTCGGCCGCCTACTTTAAGGTGCTCTAGGCACAAGTAAGAGCTGACGAGTCAGCATCATCTCACCTTCTCATTCCGGTCGTTGACCTTCTGTATGTAGTCGAGAAGAACGTCCACCACCCTCGCCAGGAACTCCCGCGTCTGAGTGTTGGCATCTTCTCTGTACGGCTGGATTGCTGCAACAAAAACAGTTAGCTTCTTAATCTTTTAATTTTAATTCTTAAATAATTAAAACATATTGTTTAAATTTCCTATGTTCTACTCGCGTTATAATATAGCGATGTCATTATTACCAAGTTCAGTTGAATCGTTTCTAAATTGAGCAGTAGTAGTACTCTCAATACTACTTACTAGTAGTAATAGTAAGCAATTTGATAAATTTTAATAAATTTTACTTTGACCTTTCGTTTACATGACATCGACGTAAGTACTGGCATTTTTTCCGAGCGATGGTCTTGGTTTGGTTGATTCTGGTTATTTATAATTCCACTCCGAATCTGGTTCTGTAGATATTTACGAGTGTCGATTGTAGTAATTAAAAGACATGCAGGTCGTAGCACAGCTCGTAGAGCCCCGAGCTGTGCTACGAGTGAGCGTAGCTGCATCCTGCGGTACCTGGCATGAAGACGTGTAACGATGAAAGTAGTTCTCACTTCAAAATGTAACAGACAAAATCCACAGATAAGTAATGTTTGTGTGATGGTTCCGACGTCCGAGGGGGGGCCGCCGCCGCGCGCCGTGCGACTGACAGTCGATGGACGGCATTATCACGGATTATAGCGGCTAGCTCTAGGGTTGACAACATTACATTTTTAGGGTTCCGTATCTCAAAGAGAAAAAACGGAACCCTTATAGGATCGCTTTGTTGTCCGTCTGTACGTCTGTCAAGACCTTTTTCTCTAAAACGCTTGAAGGGATTAAGCTGAAATCTTTGTCAAATACGGAGGTCAGTTACGTCTTGATGCCTTGAAAAAATCACACTTCTGTGTTAACGCAATAAAAAGTTATAGCCATTTATGCACAAATTTTGTATGAAAACGCACTTTTTCAAAAACCTATAGGGTACTTCCCGTTGAGCTAGAATTCTGAAATTTGGCAAGAAGTAAGACCTTACAGAATACATATAGGAATAAATCTAAAAATTGGTAAATAAAATTTATATCACTGGAAAAATCATTACCAACTTATGCATGTAGTTCGTTTCATACTAAATGTATGCAAGCACCCGCATATATAAGTTTGTCGCAAGGAAGTCTAATTTTCTCAACGTCTATTACTTTTGCTCATACCTCCCGTTCCTACGGAACCCTCGGTGTGCGAGTCTGACTCGCACTTGGCCGGTTTTAAAAAATGATATTATAGTGAACTAATTTTTTTTAAGTAAATCATGTTGTGATATTGCCAATTTTATAATTTTACAACAGCATAATGTTCCGGGTAAGAGAAGTTTTTTATATCGAAAAACTGTTATTGGCTTTGTTAAATTAAACTTTGAAATCGAGGTAAATCTTTTGATTTGGCAGAGAGAACCGAGCGCCACATGTCCTCTTCTCATATTTGTCCTGCTTCTTCCGCATTCATTATTCTCTAATACAATGCCATTTGTATGAAATGAGAAAGATAGTTGGTTACGCTTTCCGACTAAACCTTTTAGCTGATGTCTGGATTTTGAATTGTTGAAAGGAAAACGTCAAGGTACTGCATCTGCACATACTTATGGTTGTGTAGATCATTGCGGATGTTGTATGTCACCAGAACTTTGACTCGTACCTTGTCCGTTATGAATAAAAAAATACTCCTTAAATTCGAACAATTCCTATAAAATTTGGTGTTGTTTTTTATTAAGAATAAATAAAAGAAGAAAATCCTTTTTCATTGCTCATAATTACGCGAGGGTCGAGGACGAGGGCCGAGGGGCGAGGGGCCGGCCCCCGCGTCTGGAATTTCACTCAAACAGCCCCTACAGCCGATTAGCTACACGCGTCGCCCGCAGTACCGCGGCCCACCGATGTGTCACAACTACTAGAGCAGCGTCACTAGAGGGTATTGACTCAAGATATGAGCGTTACAACTTTCAATGTTGGCAAATGTATCTAAAAGTTTGTAATGATTTTTAGGGTTCCGTATCTCAAAGAGAAAAAACGGAACCCTTATAGGATCGCTTTGTTGTCCGTCTTTTCTCCTCTTTTTCTCTAAAACACGTGAAGGGATTAAGCTGAAATTTGTCTAATACGGAGGTTAGTTACGTCTTGATGCCTTGAAAAAATCACACTTCCAAGTTAACGCAATAAAAAGTTATAGCCAATTATGCACAAATTTTGTATGAAAACGTACTTTGTCAAAAACCAAAGAATTATCGGGTACTTCCCGTTGACCTGGAGTTGTGAAATTTGGCAAGAAGTAAGAACTTATAGCACATATATAAGAATAAATCTGAAAACTAGTGAATTATATGTAGATCATTGGAAAAATCATTATAAACTTATAACTAATTCGTTGCCTACTAAATATATGTGAGCAACCGCTTATATACGTTTGTCAACTTAAACGGCAGGCGTAAAGTTACAATAATTGAAAACCATGCATTACGTTTGGATTACGGAACCCTCGGTGTGCGAGTCGGACTCGCACTTGGCCGGTTTTTTTTTCAGTGATTTAATTAAAGTTTGCAAACTTTTATTAGTTTTTGTTATAGCGGCCACAACAAGCCATCCTGTGTAAATGCACACTTTACATCATTTGAAACCTAAATGAAAATAAATTATCATCCTTACAGAGGTTTGGGTGTGAAAATATGTAATTATTTTATTAAGCTGCTTACTGATTTCGAAATAAAATTAATAAACTATAACATAATATAGTAAACAAAAATCCCTTCCTCCACCAAATTGTGACTAGCACGTTTCCTATAACTTTACTACATACCAAATACATGATCGCTTTCTTCACCTAAATAATTCTCTATATGTCGGCACAGCAAATCATAAAGTTCAAATGTATTTAAGGGTGTGTGCTGTGGGTCAATCCTTGTTAGTCTACGCTTGTATATCGTCGACCAATAACCAAACAACAGATGTACGGTCGTATCATAGGAATTTTCATTATTTGTCCCCATATTTCGCTGCAAACTATTGCCCTGACTTCGCCCATCCAGTTTCTCATCTTTTGCTTCATTTTAAGCTGAAAGGGGAGAGGGCGAAAGAATAATTTGTTGATCATGGCACGGTGAAGTGCGCAGCGGCTACCAGAGAGCAGGAGAGATTCGACCGCCCACATCTTGATAGAAACAATAGAATAGTATTATATGTATTTCTATAATGATAATCTGACAGTATTATATGATAACTCTTACATATAGTATCGCTTTTTAAAGTCACTTCACAACAGGTGACGGCTCGCAGACGAAACAGGCCGCAGGAACATTCGCCGCACAAACACAGCTAATCAATTTACTTTTCGCTAATGTCGGCCGCTAAATTCCGCCGTCTTAAACATTCATAAAACTTCCAAAAGCTCTCCATTTTTATGGAGGCCTTAAATTTCCATCCATCGCGGGAGGGGGAGGGAGGGGCTGCCGAGGATTGATAGAGTGCGGCTCATGTGGATTTGGAGCGGGAAATGAATTTCACTGACATCTCTTTATAGATTTCCTCTTAGGAGAAGAGTGGAGTCGACGTTATAATATTTTTGTAGTATAAGGGATAAACTGGACACGCGTCACACCGACGTCAGACGGTGGGAGACCCTTGCGGCCAGCAGCGAGGAAGGAGTCCAGAAACATGTCGAAGAGATGGTCGGTGGAGCCAATAAAGTTCTACGATGTAATATATAATGTGTACCTATATAGATATGTAGAGTTCGTAGCATAGTATATAGTGACCTCCCCTGGTAAAGTTATTAAATAAAAATGTGGTCTCTACAAATCAAAATGTAACAATAAGTAATTTTATTAAGGCCCCATGATCGTTGTAACTTTTCCCTAGCATACATCATTACAGGGAGCTGTAATGGTTTTTGCAAAGGTACGTGGTTGCCGCAGGTGATTCGGAAGATACAGCATCAGCTGCTACTGATGTGTATTCAAGATCAGGTAAGAGTCCTAACATAGGAGTGGCCTAACGTGGCCACGGCTGCTATGGTAGTAGCGGTGGTAGACATTATATAATCTGAAACCCATAAAAATTAAACTACTCGAAATAAATTAAAAAAAAACTAATGTAACATTCGGAGGGAGACTCCACTCCTCTGTAGTCTGGAGAGATACTCACAAATGAGGGATTTGGTGTATCCCGGGGTCATTACCGCGGATGGAGCGCGGATCAAGTTGTCCGGGCGGCTATTTACGGCCCCGGTGTAATTGCTGCATTACGTTGCGATTGTGTACACCGACTTCACTTCATCAGTCGTGGCGGCGCGTTAGTGAGGCTCCGGAGCCTTTTTCGATATTTTGTCTGGGCCAGGAACTTGGAAGTTCGCTTCCCTACACCTTTGAGAGCACGTTGAGCCGTCGCCTCGCTCCTGCATGTGATTTTATAGTAGTAGTAGTAAACGTTTCGGATTAACTGTAGGCATTTATAGTATACTAGCTTCCGCCCGCGGCTTCTCCCGCGTGGATTTCGGACTTCAAAAATGGTGTTGTTATTATTATACATAATCTAATATTATACTGAAATATATACCTATTATTCTAATATTATACTGAAATATATATTATATTAAATACATACGTATTGTATGAAACAATAAATCGCTTTGAGAATCGAATTTGTCGCCGCGCATTTTAGGCGCTTTAGATATTACGTTTAAGTCAATCTTATCGTGATAATAACTTTTAATCTATTCGTCCAAATTACTTAGTGTAAAAGACAAAGTTTATCTACATTCAATACGCAAAGTGACAGATGTATCAATTTTCATATGAGTTCGATAAATATTCTAAAATGTGCATCGTTAAAAAAATCCAATTTAATTGAATGTTTGGTTCACTATTTTGGTTATAGTGACTTACACATAAAAGATAGATATATGTTGTCGCGGACTTTTATTTAGAACTATTTAAGATAAATAATCCTACAGTAATTATCTTTGTGTAACTCCAACAATTATGGCAGCGCACGCCAATATTGCTCTCAAAGGGCTGATTTTTTTTCGACTTACTTGACAGTTATCGTTATATTATAACCAAATTATAAAAAATCCCTATAAATTTTAACTTATTATGTTATTCTGATATGAAAGCTATATTACTGTAAAGTTTCATGAAAATCCAGTCAGTAGTTTTTGTGTGAAAGAGTAACAAACACACTCACAAACTTTCGCCTTTATAATGTTAGTAGGATATAGTTTAATTTAATGCCTTTCGCTTTAATCAACCTTGTATATTATCAATGTATCAAATGCATGGATTACCATGTACATACCAATACAATGTGTGTAAAGTTTTATTTACTAAATTAAAGTACTTTACTTACATAAAGTATAAAGTAGTTTAGTATCATTATTATTAAAAAAATATTAGCGTTCTGCTCTTCTCTTACACGTAAACTATAAGTGTGCCACATTTAATTAATATGTTCCTAAAGTTTTTGCCTCAAGTATTGATATATAGGTTATAATAGTATCAAGTGAGCGAGAGGTATCGGTAGCGTCGTTCCAGTTCTGCCCAGTCCTTTTTGAAATAAACAAACGGTGAAACTGGGTACAACTCATGACCCGCATCTGCCGCGGCGTCGGGTACACAAACAATGAAGGGCGCGTGAAGTGCTCACTGTGGCAACACTAATGTGCCCCGCCGACGACGCAGTACAGAATAGTTGTGGGGGAGTCGGGCGGGACCTCGAAGTACGTGGGGCTTTTTAAGCCTTTTACTTTCGTATTGAGCTAAGCTCAAAGATTAGTGTATTGCATAAGTGCTGCCCTGTCCATGGCGGCCCGGCGTCGTATTAAGGGTTACTCAGATCAACTTTTCCTGACACTTGCCCCCTTATTAATAAACATAGAATAACTCTATCCAAGGAATAACCTTGTAATAAACTGACATCTGTCAAATTCCATAATAAAAAACACAAAAAAAGTATGGAATTTGACAGATGTCAGTTTATTACCAGGTTATTACTTGGATATAGTTATTCCATGTTTATTAATAAGGGGGCTGAAGTGTAAGAATTTTTAAAAAATATTTGTTTGCGTTCTGCACTTCTCTTACACGTAATCTATAAGTGTGTCAAATTTCATACACATCCTTCCGCGCGATTTTCGTAAAAAAATTCCCGGCGTTCCCTTCACGTATTAATATATATAGATATATTTTAAACATATAACGATTTCGAAACGTAGGTACCTAATATTTAGCCCGGATGTAAGCTAAAGTGTTTCCTAGCTCTACCTTCTAGCGCACAAGAGGGAACACCGTGGGTGGTTTAGTAGATATTCAGCGCCCTCGGATTCTGCGAGTCCCACATACCCGTTGATTACTCCGTGACTTATGGTATGCGTCAATTGTTCCTCAACGTTAAAAAGAGAAACAAAGGAAACGTACTTGAACATTTACCACGGTAATAAATTCCCGCTGTTGCCCAGTGCGCTACCACCTGATCTGCCGCCTCATGTAGCTTACACATTGTTCGACCTGATCTACGAGCACGCGCCAAACAGATTATGGTATTTGTCTTTTGTTAGCTCTCGCCTCTGTAGCTACCCCTCTATGGACTTCGTTCAAAACTACTATACTACTACTGTGTCCCGCATTATTCTGTTCCATTAATTTTTACTCGATTTTATTGCCTATTAATCTAATTATATTAATCCAGAGTGTAATCTATATCTGTACTAAATTAAGTCCAAAAAGATTCAGTAAGTTTTGCGTAAAAGAATAAAAAAGAAAATATGCAGACAAATCTCACATTTATGTAATGGGACTAAGAGTATACAACGTATACTTATAACCAGACATCTGCTAGACCTCGCCAGACATCTCACAGTCACAGTCCGACCTACGACATGACTAAGTGCGAAGGCGCAGCTTAAAACATGAATTTTCAATTTATCCTCGCGCCGCGCGGCGTTAACCGTTAAGTTAACTTTAACCATTAATCAGAGCGCGGTAACCGGCGCGGTTCAAGTGGTCGGTAATTAATAACCGGCGTGTGATCAGAGGGTGAACTTGTACAAAGATTAGCCGCAGAGAGGATTTTATTAATATTAATGTACGTACGTTAATTGTATGTACATGTAGATGCAGTATCGGGTGATAACATATGGAGAGCCACTCGTAGCATCGAGGTTATAGTATACGGGGGCAAACGAGGGGTCGAAGCGAAGCCTTTGATGTCTACCGCCGCCCGTAAATACCCGCATAATTGATAAGCGACGGTGTGACCCACCTTCCCTTCTCCCCTACAGTGGATCAACGTAAACATGTACATATGCTATGCGGCAGCTTGTTGGCGATTTGTAAAAGAGTGGAGGTCCAGCGGTGGCTTACACAAGGGAGCGGCCTGCGCCATGCGTGTGAATACTCGTGGTGTTCAACGTAGGTCGGTGGGCACCAAATAACTTCGACTGCTCGTTGGCGAACCTACGCTATAATAAACAGTAGGTTCGTATCACATGAGTTTGTGGGCCGAGGCAGGCCGTGTGTCACTTCGTCTACGTTACTACTGCCACCTCTGCCACACGGCGAGGAGGTACTCACAGTCGTAGTAGAGGTTGCCGACTCCCGAGGTCAGCTTCGGAGTGCTCTGGCCGGAGAGGGACGCCATTCTTTCGCCCTGCAAACAAACAACATCTCATCATACGCGATTCACCGACCTGCAATTTATTTGGCGTTTACAAATTATTTGAAAGATGTTTCTAGAGTTAGCTCAGCAGCAGCTGCTAGATGCGACAGGGTTCTATTCGCTGCAGGCTGTTGGATAATAGATTGTTTGTTAACTAAATTGTACGTAGTGAAAAAGTTTGGCTTCTATTGCATTATACGATTGTAAATTTTGAAGTAAAACTTCTATACGCGCGCTGACATGGGGAGTAAGCTAGCGAGAGCGTTACAAAAATCACATATCGGGCGAGACCAGTTGTCATTCAAATTAAAAATTCAAATTCGATTTAAGTGAAACATTTTTGTATTTAAAAATAAATATCAAAATGAATATCATATGATGTCATTGTAACTACGGTAATGAATTTGTGTATTAAATCAATAATAATTAAGTTTTATTTCAGTTATGTGTTCTAAAGCACACACTTTTTAACAGAAATTTGAGGAAATTTTCCCGTGGATGTCATTGATGATGTAGACAAAGGCTTTTATTGATGTTGTTTCAGTGAAACATTTTGTTTCTTTTTAATATATTTTGATTTCTAAGCTAGCTGGTGCCTGCGACTTCGTTCGCGTAGCGTAGTTATGATATAATGAAAGTTCTTTCAAATTTTCAAATCCGTCGGGTATAATTACTGATTTTCCCGCAGTAAAGTAAAGTTAGTCTTTTAGATATTGACCAGATTTAGTATCTGTACATCACAAAAAGTTTCATTTGAATCCATCTAGTAGTTTCGGGAGATTAGCCCGGACAAACACACATACAGACAAACAGATTAAAAATCTAAAAAACATTGAAAAGTTTTGTAATACTATTTTAACATCGCCCCAATAAGTTTTTCGTAAATATATTCAACTAGCTTCCGCCCGCGGATTCACCCGCGTGGATTTCGGATTATAAAAAATCCCTTATTTATTTTGTGTTATTTTGTTATTTTGATATGAAACTATATTACTGTAAAGTTTCATAAAAATCCGTTCAGTAGTTTTTGTGTGAAAGAGTAACAAACATTCTTACAAACTTTTGCCTTTATAATACTAGCTTACTACCGCGGCTTCGCCCGCGTGGATTTCAAAAATGATTCAAAATTTTAACTTATTATGTTATTCTGATATGAAAGCTATATTACTGTAAAGTTTCATGAAAATCCGATCAGTAGTTTTTGTGTGAAAGAGTAATAAACTTTTTCACAAACTTTCGCCTTTATAATATTAGTAGGATTAGTAGGATAGGATGTACAGACTCACGGATTTTACTGTTTTATTATATGTATAGATTAGCGCTCTTAATAATATATCAAATTAGTATAAATATATTAGAATATATTTGTATTACCACAAGCGTGTATTAAGGAAGCTTGGAAGCAGGACGGGGATTGCAATCGATGGCGACGACTAAGTACACATGTATAGGGAGGTACAAGCTTTCATCGTAAAGACATTTCGTGTACAAACCTGCTCGGCTGCTGGTGGACTAATTTCCTACTTTTACGAAGGTAAGAGGGTATACTCTACTAGGCATAATTGCATAAACGTAGCATAACTGTTTTTCGATCATAACTTCAAAATGCTATTAAATTCGTGGTATGCTTGTTTCAATATTCTTTAGCTGATCGATTCAGCTTTCAATTTACTTTCAGTCTTTTACTGATAGATATCATTTTTTTAAATTGCTATAACAACTGATTTTAACTCAATGGAAACAACTTAGTAAAATTAAATCCAACTATTCGTTAACGAGAATCCCTATCAATTGCATATTAGATAACCTCGTTCCATTTTGTACCAACGTCCTGTAATGATCGATGTTACAATGACTGGACCACAAACTGACCTACTTTCGTCAAGTATCTACTAAGTACAAGGTACCTTGGTACTAAGCGTAAGGTAAATCGAAATATATATTACTAATAGGATTTAAACGATAATTAATTAGTTAATCAATAGGCTTTCTATTGTACGGACATGCAGTATCTACATATCTTATGTAACATGCAAACAAAATGGCGGACAGCGAAAAATCAATATGGCGGAAGCTGTACAAAATGGCTTCTAATGAGAACGAACCAACTGGATGTGCTCAGCTATTTGCTTGCAGTACGAATAAAAGCCGTCCAAAGTTAGCTTTGACATATCGCTAACTTCTATTTCTTTATCTAGTCTGTGAAAAGAAAAAAAATCCGTTAATAAAAATAAAAGAACGGCTATGTTCGACGGCAATTTAAATTAATATATTTTTTTAAGTAAAACTTCTAAACGCGCTTTACATGGGTAGTAAAATGGCGAGAGCGATACAAAAAATCCCTCAACGGGCGAGTCCAATGGAAGTTGTCATTTCTATTCAAAATTTAAATTCGATTTAAATGGTTTTTTTTTGTATTTAAAAAATAAATATAATATGATATTTTATGTCATTCCAACTACAGTATTGAATTTGTCGTAGACAGAGGAAACATTTTCTCCGTCTACTCAATTTGTGTAAAATCAATAATTAAGTTTCACTTCAGCTGTGTGCTCTGAAGCGCACTCTTTTTTATTGAATAATGACGTGCATAAGCTTAGTTTTCTCACTTTTGTAAACTTTTTAAATATTTTATGGTACTTATTTATAACTTTAGGTAATATTAAACATTGAGACGAAATTTGTGCCATATAATTGTATCGATAAATCAGGCACAGGCTAAAACCTAAATAACTGATATCTCAGATCTCCCACTGTCCTGCGCAGGACTCACTGCGCATGCGTGATTAAAATCTATAACAAAGGTCAGAAGGTCGAAAGTAGAGGTATTTTAATGAACAATGAATGAAAAGATGATGCCTACTCGTACACTAGATACATGACGTCTTACACTAACCTTTTCGACGTAGATGTTTCTCAGTTTGTTTAGGACAGTCGGTAGGTATTAAACACTACTTGTAGGATATGTTTTTTGTGGAGAAACGGATGACTATGTGGCAGAATGGATCGTTGGTTAGGGCAAAGAGGTCGACCTCCCGATTTATGTATTTCATATATGACGAAAAGGAAGATAATCGCACAGAAATTCACAGCTTTTCAGCTCACGTCTGCGATGGCTGGAGTCAGACTGAATGTTCTAGGCTTCCAGCCAGGTTCTGGGGCCTGAAACGCGCATGCGCTCTGTAAAGGTCACTGGGGGTGGGCACAAGGCGGTTGGGAATTGGGTCACCCCTACCATTTGTGGTCTCTCTGTTTGCATTCAAACATTGATCATAATTACGATAGAGGACAGATAATGTCACTATGATATTGTAACTGCGGCCCCTTATATGAGTCGCTAGTTCTACTGAAGATACGGACAAAACGTGAAGAAAGAACATCACTAGACAGAAGCTGTAGTCTGTAAGGAATATTATTATATGTACATAGTTTTTTGTTTTGTTCTACGTCACCTTCTAAAACACTATGCCATGATTTCGGTACTTCTGGTGACGTGCTACCTCCGGTGCTCCCTAAGAAGTGACGGCCATGGTGTCGCGCTTAGTGCGGCTTGTGTGAGCGGGTGAAGGAGACGGTAATGTGTGTCCTCGATGGACGACAAAAGTATGGAAGATGGTGCATTTCTTTGATTGGTGTTGTCCGTCAAACGGCGCTCGTGCTGACACATTCGACGATTGATTGGCAGGAGATGAAATTGGAATTGATCGAGGTGCATGACACCATCACGTGCTACTTTTAGTTCAGTACCGAGGACTACTGCTCGATCTTTCCAATGGAACCTTCTGGCCCCACCACTACTTTTTACCTTAGTATACTTGTGGATATCCTCTGGTGGGAGGACTCCACAGAACAGTGGTCATCCATCCAGAAACCTGGGACCAGAATACGGTCACTCGTCATGCCGATTTTTTTCCATTATATATAAATAAGTAAATATTTCAATGATATTTGCACCTCTCTTCCCCACTTCCTAACACTATCGCCCCCCTCCTCTCCCCCCACTGAGCCGCCCACGAGTGGCGCCCAACAAACAAAAAGAACGCCCACGTCTCAACTTTGACATTTCAGATACTTATTTCTTCTCCGATAACTATTTTTTTGTATATGCTCCGATTAATTACATTTTATATCAACGCAAACTAGCAACGAAAGATCAGGAAAATAGCTTAGTGAATGACTTCCTGGAGGATTAGAGGGCCTCCTATTCGTAGCTACTCAGTAGTCAGTATTTCATTCGTAGAAAAAGTGATCCGTTTAATCAGCACATCTCTAAGCAGTTTTAGAGCATACGCTGGTCTACTGATACCCCTTAGTGACTGCTCGAGAGACGTTAACAAATATGAGCAAACGACATTATTTGGAACAATTTTTTTGGCAGAGTGAGCGGACCATAATATTATACGAACCGTGGCGATCTCGCGGACAGCGTGCTATACTTCGTCGTAACTCCTTTTGGTTTGTTTCTATGGTCGTAACATTTTAAATGAAAACAAATAAAATACTAATTTAGTCAATATTATCTAGAACAAAAATAGAATTTAATATCTCCGAGGTGCATAGCACCTGGGGTCTGGCTGTTGTGGCGTCGCTCAAAATGGCGGCACCAAAAAAATAAAAGCAAATAAAAGATCAGATCTATTTAATTAGGGTCGTGGGTTCTATACCTACACAGTCTATAAATTCACCTCGCAGCTCAAATCACTCCCCTGGGATGTTCCTCTTGGTGACGGCTGTGTGCGATGGGATGCAGGATGGTTGCGCGTGGAGGTCCACAAAATGGCGGCCAAGAAGACACGCGCTGGGATGTAGGACGGTTGCGCGTGGAGGTCCACCAAATGGCGGCCAAGAAGCCACGCTCTGGGATGCGGGACGGTTGCGCGTGGAGGCCCACAAAATGGCGGCCAAGAAGCCACGCGCTCGCTTTTGGTGCGGTATGGCGATTCAAAAAGTAAACGTGACACCCGAGATGGGGGTGTGCACTATACTTGTTATTTTAACTTACTGATCAAGTAATCTTCAAATACGTTGAAGGTTTAAGCGAAGTAACAAAAATCAATTATGTGTGAAAACGCGTTAGATGACACGTTACACAAAATCTTCAACGCTCAGACACTAGTAGCCTCGTTCGTAACGCAAAACGGACTGAGCGCTAATCGATGCGCAAGCGTCGCCCGCTCGACGATGTGCATACAAAAAAAACGTTTTGTACAAAAAGACAATGCACGATCGGTCGGCTCGCGCCAGCGCGACCGGCAAGGCTTATTAAGGCGTCAATAAGACGCTAAATATTGTTATTGTTATTTAAGATATTATATTTGAATATATGTGTGTATATTATATTATATTATATTATTTATGTAATTACGTTACACTGTCCTCTCTTTTCTTGGCTTGTTTAAGTCATTGCAATCCTGTCCTGCTTAGACTTGGGAGGGAAATTTAAATTTCTTCCTACTCCTCCTACTTTCTTGCCGTTAATCCGTTGCGGATCCCAAAACAGTTTTAGCTTCTACCTCGGGCTCACTGTTGCCGCTGTTGATCCTGGCACCACAGGAGTAGCGGCGGTGGGAACGAGTAGGGAGCCAAGCCCGTTTAAAATACGCTGGTGTATCTAGTCGCTAATGTGTGATGGTGCTTGTCACACCGCGGTTCACGCGTTCAGCAATAATAACCATCCCCCACAATTTTTCTACCCTTCTATGACAAGCAAAGTGTGGCGACTCTCATCTACACCGGCAGTCCACACACACACACATACCTACACACAAAATGGAGATGCCGCCACACTTTTCCCTAAGAAGATATAGAACTTCTGCGTTGAAGCTTACTTTGAGGCAGCTAGTTTGCATAATCTATCTAGAAATTTAGCCCGCAGCTTCAGCCGCGTGAACGTGACTTCAAAAATGGAGTTATTATACCTACTTTAGGCAGTGTACGCAAAATAAGCAATTTTTCTGGTTGATTTTTTACACCTTTGTCCGAAAAACCCAAATACCATACATTACATTTTTCAAAATAAAATATAGCCTATCTTACTCGTGGATAATGTAGCTTTCGTATGGTGGTATGAAAGAATTTTGAAAATCGGTCGAGTAGTTTTGAGCCTATTCATTACAAACCTACAAACAAAGTCTTCCTCTCTATAATATTAGTGTAGACTACATCTGGTGGTCGTGAGCAAGTAAAATAACTTCGCAGCCTGACGGTGTATAAGAGCGGCTTATATTTTATAACCGCGATCACGATCATCAGCCCACTACTCGATACTGAAGCCTTCCAATAGACAGTCGGTATATAAATAAGTGCTGATCGGCAACACTATAATGTCGGTTGTTGTAATAGTTATGGGGTAGCAGTCTAATATGATGTAGACACAATATTTATGGTTTCCGTTGGGAGGAGACTTTTATGTATTAGAAAACTAACCTGAATAATGCTTACCGAAAAATGGAGTTTGAGTATAAAAACAGTTCTGTCCCTTAAAAATGTCACATGACAGCTTGAGCTGAGCGCTGAGATTCACCAGCACGGCGATGTAGGAGCAGATGCTTCTACATTATTTTACTGTTTTAGTCATCATTATTTTTTTATTGTAGAAAGTTTATATATTCTTTAAAAATATTTTTATAATAATTGAATGTCCAAATTAATGTGTATATTATTTACGGCCTAATTCGTCTACGTCCAAGCCACGGCGCTCTCAAAAGACTATTTTATTCGACTTAAGATATTCGCTCCACAAACTTTTAATAATACATTTCAATACGTCACCAGCAGACGCGACTCCCCCATCCTCCGCCGCCCGCCCCCACTCAGCGGGTGACGTCATAGGGCGGGCGGAGGCCACGCCCTGGGGAGGCGAGCGTCCACGCCCACACCCCTACAGTTCACCCCGCACCTGACAGATATTTGATGTCGATAATTGAACTCGTTACGGCGTAATAAAAAATAATTAAATTTTAGAACTCTTGATCTCAGGCTATCTGTCAAGTTCGGAACTGAGAGAACAAAGAATTTCTCGACACACTGGTTCACGAAATCAGCCTTGTCCTTCCACTCGTTTCAAGTGGCTCAGCCCAGCGACGACATTTTCGGTCAATCAATAATTAATTTACATAAACATACTAACAGATCAGAGTGTTTTACAAATAATTATTGATCTGTTCATTCTACCATAACATGGTGTGTGAACAATACTAAAAATAACAATATGGTAATTGATTAAAAATTATTAAAAAAAAAAATATTCAATAAACATTGAAAAACATAGAATACAAACAATTATCGACTTCGCGTAGCGTAGTAAGTAACATTATATCCCAACAAAAACATCCTGTGAAAAACCAAGTCTTGCTGCTCAGTCTTTCTACCATAAAAAGTTGTGAGATCCATGTAATTCCAAGTCGGTTAATTTATTTAGTGCCTACGTAAGGAACCTTCTGTGTTAAGTTATTATCATATCAATATTAAAAATCTTTTACATTTTAAATTAAAACATCGACTTGGCCATCGCATGATTTGATTGTTTAGTATGTATCACACCACATAGCACTTCGGGCCAGCAACCTGGTTTCTCACCCAAGTTTTTCGAAATGGACTACTAAATTTATTTTTTATACAAATTCTTCTTATTGTCGGTAGGTACCTATTCTATACAAATTGTATTGTAAAAGGTAATGCCACATTGCATCTTGCATGCAGCCGAATTGGGCCGGCCCGATCGCGTATCGCCCTCTCACCCCTCGCTGACATGAGACTGGCGTAAAGTGACAGCTGTGTTTCGTGCAGTGTGTTAGTAGCCGGTGGCCCATGCAGGTGGGAGGAAAAGGAGGGCAGTGCATCTGTATTGCCTCTATGCGGGTGTCTATGGGTATCGGTAGTCATGAAAATGGCTCCGACTGCTCGTGTGCTCCCATAGATCATAAAAAAGGAGAGGGGAATGTAGCTGCGTTTCCTGGGCAAAAACGTTTTTACTAGTGTTAGGTTCTGGTGTAATTTTAGATTTATATAATATATGTTGTAGCAATTATAAATATATTTAGATTGATTTAATATATTTTGTAGCAATTACGTATCTATTGTATTTTTGTACTCAAATAAAAGTGTAATAGTTTCTTTGTGCTTGCAACATCGTTGAAGGAGAAGGCATTCATTACTCGGTCGGCGCTCAACGAGGTTGGACGCACAATTATTATCAGAGTCGAATATAATTGAGATTCACTGGATTATATTAAATTATATAGCAGATATTGTTAGATGTATTCATGAAGAGCTAATTTGTGATAAATAAAGGAGATTCAATCATCTAAGGGAGTTTTTCTTACACTAGTTCTTTGTGTTATGTTCAAAGATAACTTGTAAAATGATCGACGGAATATATCAAAAACTAAAAAAATAGGACTATCTACAAAAAGAAGTGAGATTCCATTAAATACAACCTGTAAAAAAACCAAGTCTCGCAGCTCAATTTTTCTACCATAAAAAGTTGTGAGATCCATGAAATTCCAAGTCGCTTAACTTATTTAGTCCCTACTTAAGGAATCTTCTGTCTTTCCAAGTCGCTTAACTTATTTAGTCCCTACTTAAGGAATCTTCTGTCTTTCCAAGTATATATATAGGTATATTAACAAGATTATATATTAACAATACCCCTAGAGCCATGTTGAACTTAATTATGTCATCCTTGGGAAAATTATACCTACATTCGTTTTGAAGATGAGAGTTTTAATTGCATGGTATAATAAGTATGTAGGTATTAGATTATCAGGTTCCTAATACATACTTATTATAATAAAACGTAAAAGATTATTAGGTACCTAATACATACTTATTATACCACGCAATTAAAACTCTCATCTTCAAAACGAATGTATAATTTTCCCAAGGATGACATAATTAAGTTCAACATGGCTCAAGGGGTATTTAATCTTGTGTACTTGTAAAGTACATTGTGTTTTCAAGCGATGGCCAAGTCGATGTTTTTATTTAAAACGTAAAAGATTTTTAGGGTTCCGTACCCAAAGGGTAAAAACGGGACCCTATTACTAAGGCTCCGATGTCCGTCCGTCTGTCACCAGGCTGTATTTCATGAACTATGATAGTTAGACGGTTGAAATTTTCACAGATGGTGTATTTCTGTTGCCGCTATAACTTACTTAGTACTTGTTACTAAAAAATTAAATAATATAAATATTTCAGGGTGAACATGATTTTTTTCGTTCGTTTTTGCTCGATGTTGACAAAGGCAACAGGTAGAAACTTGAAATATTCACATAATATTAAGTTTTAAAAAACATCAATTAAAATAAAATAAATATTTAAGGGAGGCTCCCATACAACAAACGTGATTTTATTGCTCGATACTGATAACGGCAACAGGTAGACGATTGAAATATTCACAGAATATAATACACACACTCTCACACACACACACACACACACACACGCATACACAGTACGTATTCTAACACTTGCGTGGAGTAAAATATAGCCTATTTTTTAAGAATATTAAAGGGTAGAAAACTATGTTTGTTTCTACACATTGCCATCAAATTCTAAATACAATAAACTGTGAAATAAGATAACTTTATATATAAGCTACGGAAGAGCGGGATACTCCTGACACAGGTTTTTTTCAAACTTACTAGGAGATCCCACATACAGTATGTGGTGGTATTGTTATCATTATTGAGGAAAAAAATAAAATTATTCTTATTCTTAAATATTAATTTATTATTATTCACCTTAAAAATAAATATTTATTTTAAAATAAAATAATGAATAAAATAAAAATAAATAAATATTAAATGAGGCTCCCATACAAAAGATAAGCTCCCGTTTTCGTAGATAATGGTACGGAACCTTTCGTGCGCGAGTCCAACTCGCACTTGGCCGGTTTTTAATATTGATATGTTATTAACTTAAGACATAGACTGTAAGGTGCGAGACTTTTTACAAAAAGGTTTTAATAGCATCTCATTTCTTTTTGTAGACATTCCTACTTCTTTCTTTTTGGTACATTCTGTCGACCATTTTACAAGTTATCTTTGAACATAACACAATGGACTCATTCGTAAAAGGCGTGTTCAACCTATTTCATTTCATGTCGTTTTTCTTCGTATTTCGATATATTTTATTATGGGAATATTCAGTTTCACGGGCTAAATACATCCTATACCCATACCTCCCATTATGTCTCATATCTATCTATCTACACCTATTATTCTAATGCAATGCAACTGCAAATGTAACTTTGTAATTTGTAATTAACCTTATTTTACGGGATAAATATTATATGGGATTACAAAGTTATTCATGCAGGTGGCGTATCTAGAAAACTAGAACAAAATTGCAAAATACTTTTATTTTTCCTTGGTTTATATAATAAACCCTAATTCTTTTCTAAATTTGAAGCTTCTATGTCTGCTAGAAGCCCCTTAAACTTAGGATGATCGGTTAGTCAGTGAGTATCAAAATCTAGAAACTGATAAGTTACAACTCTTAAACTACTGGTTCAAATTGAATGAAATTTGAAACATACCGTATCTATACAACGCCTGCTTAGTTATTGAATTAATTCAGGTTTCCTGTTTTATCCACTACGAAGTTATAAGGGATTGAAATTGGCCTGAGGTGCTTCGAGAAAAGGATGGTACGGCCGGGCCGCTTTTTTGCTCGACTTGGGGAGTCAGGTGGCGAGAGTGGTACAACAAATCACACATCGGGCGCGGCCAATGGAAGTTGTTTCGAAATTCAAATTCGATTTAAGTGTAACTTTTTTGTATTTAAAAAATTAATATCATATGATTTATTATACCATATATTATGTAACTACGGTAATGAATTTGTGTATTAAATCAATAATGAAGTTTTACTTCAATTGTGTGGTCTAAAGCACGCAATTTTTTCTTTTACATAGAGGAAGAGATAGAAGAGAACCGGACTCGTGTTGTAACTGTCGTGCCCTTAAACATTCCTATGCGCTATGACGCGATGCTCTTTTTGCGTCGGCCTCTCCAAACCTTCACGAGCTAAACACGTCAGCATATTAAGAACTTCCGTGTTATGTGAGAGAGTTTCGCACTACCTGGTACACAGGCGGCGCCGGGTGCGCAGGCATGTACTCCACCTGATGGCCGCACAAGGTCACACTATCGCACTGCTACGCCACTCGCGGCGCACAACAGCTCTGTCAACAAGCTCATCCAGATTACTAAAAGCTTGCATAGAGAACATATCCACAGAGACTACACCACATATACTTTTCTATACAGAATTGGACGATTGCTTGAATCATGAATATCGAAATTAAAGTTTATTACATCGCAGGTCAGTAATCAAACAATTGTGAAATAACTGGACTGAAGTGCACAGACACAAAGTCATAGTATTCGCAGGTCAAACTTTGTAGGTTGATATATTCTGTGAATCGCTATAATTAATATATAATATTTTTTTTTTATTTGTTATTATAATAATAAGGTAAAAAATATCGCAGAGACACCTATACTTTTCGTTGGTACGGAACCCTCGGTGTGCGAGTCCGACTCGCGCTTGGCCAGTTTGTTTTCTCTGCCGAACGCCGAAGATTAAAGTGTCAAATTGGTATGGAAAACTCAGGTACGCAAGTCCGACGCATTTGATTGTTTTTTGATGATTCAATCCAAACTATTTGCATGAATATACGATAAAAGTTTTATGCTATCAAATATTATTAAAATATAACAGTGAATCTGTGTTACAAGAGAACGTCGCTTCACTTGTCTGTGTTCCGGCGCACATGTTGGCGAGAACCCATATCATATTTCCTTGTCGTAATACTTGTAACTCCGTTAAAGAAGTTGTCGCATGTGCTTAGTAAATTGTAATAAGAACTGGCTTCAACGTAGACACCTATAACTTACACTAATATAAATCCAGTCTCTGAAATGTTAAATATCTGCAGTGTCTGTGGTAAACTAGTCTGTAATCAATTATTTGTACCCAACAGAAGCTCCGGGCGACATTCAGCGGCTCCGTCAGACGCGTGCAGCACCTCACCACTCGCCGTGAGTACCGCATACACTCGTACATCACGTACAACACTCACACCGTCACCACTCACACCGTCATCTACACCTTTTATAGCAAAAGGACTCAAACAAGCAGTTTGCTACCGACGCAAACAATCAGCCGTGTAATCAGAACTTATGTAGCTGTGTTTGTCTTCCTTTTCACACCCCCGTTGGGCCACCTGGCTCTCACAAGCCACATGAAACTCTGAACACAACAGCCTAGTGTTGTTTGACGCCACGCCGTCCACGTGTGAACTGGATGGTCGTGGCCGCTTATGCTGTGTGTGTGTTTGTATCATCTCGTACAGAATAAAATTGTACGTGATATTTAATTACAATTGATACATGCTGGAAGCTTAAACCGAACTGTTAAAACATTCCAAATCTCACCATGTTTATCTTATCAATACCGATGAGCTTTTTATACCTTTGCTATCGTAGTGTTAATAGCATTCCTTATCATAACCACGTTCTCATTTAATCTCAAACGCGGGCTGAAAAAAAATTCAAAGATATATGAGTTCGTAGAAGTGCTACGTGTATCGCCTGCTACGACAACGTACAAATGTTACTTCGGCAGATGTAGCCGAGAGTAATGTTACACGTTGTACAAAATGTACGAAAAAAGTTTAAAGCGTCGTCGGTACAAAAGATTAATTTTATTTTAAAGGAAACATACTTATTCTTTCATACAGCGTTGAATACAGCTGGGATTGGTAATTTGGAGTTATTCGCAACTTCTATTTTTTCCAAAATTTCGTCAATTTCACAGCAAGAAAAATATACCTTACTAGCTTCCGCCCGCAGCGTCGCCTGCGCGGATTCCGAACTTTAAAAATGGAGTTCTCAATTCTTCCGAATAAAAAATTCACAGCTACGGTCGAGGCGTAGATGATAGCGTGATAATATGTAGCCTATATGTTGACCCGACCTGTTAGTAATATTCATGCAACATTTGAAGTAAATCCATCCATCCATCCATCCATCCAAATTATTCAATGAACAGTTTTAACTTTCCTACGATTCCTGCTTTATCCTAGGGGATAAAGAGTATCCCATAATCTAAGTCAGCTATTTGTGTAATGAATTTTATAAAATCTGTTACGCAGTTTCAGCGTGATTGACGTACAAACATCCAAACATCCAAATAAAGAAGCTTACATATAGCTTTCCGTACTCCTGACTTCTTCCACGAGGGCACAAAAAGTACCACTTTAACTAATGGATATTCTTGGATTCATTAAAATCAATTTTTAATTCTAAAATTTTGGTTCTTAATGGTGATTTCACATAATAAATACCTAAAGCATATTATCTCTTGATTTATACCACGTAAATAATAATCATTCGCCTTGAAGAAAGGAACACATACAATCTACATAAAATATACATGTATATAAAAATCAATTGCTGTTCGTTAGACTCACTAAAACTCGAGAACGGCTGAACCGATTTGGGTAATTTTGGTTTTGAATTCATTGTGAAAGTTCAGGAAAGGTTTAAAAGGTGAGTAAATAATTGTTTAAAATAAATAACTTATTAGAGTAGTTATATCTTTCTAACTACATTTAACTGTCTATCAGATTATTGTTATGTAGGTACTTTGATAAATCTGAAGTTTCGTCGCAAATTAGGATGGATTGTAGGTGTGTGGAGTGGATTAGGAGAACTGGTGGGTCCGATTTGGACAAATTGGTGGCGTGTTCCATGGAGTATTGACGCCAGGGAGCGTAATGAATTTGTGTGTTAAATTAATAATTAGGTTATACTTCAGTTGTGTGGTATAAAGCACACACATTTTTTTAAAATAATTGAATTAAAATTAAAATCCTATTGTTCTGAATCATATGGCTGCCATCTAGGCGTTTTCCGCGTAATTAATGTAATCAATATGTAATACCGGTGTAGGCCGCGTGAGGCCGCGTCGGTCGCTGCCGCGCGGTTGCTACGCGACGCTTGAGTTTAAGTCGCCATATTTTTATTATTGTTGTTACATCTCTTGAGAGATCGTGAGATTGTTGTAATTGTTATTTTTTTGTTACGCCTTGTTTGATGCCACTGAGATTGGCCGCGTACATCATTTGAGACTTGAGTTTATGATTGCTAAGTTAAGTTAAGTGTTGGTTCCCCTTTTAATATTATCGGGAGTGTAAATTAATTGAATAACTAAATGAACCTATGTGTGTTGTAATGTGAATCATTTGGACAATTGAAAACCCTGTTGCGGAAGCTTGCTGCAGATTCATCTCGGCGGATTGGGGCTTTACGGGACGCTAAGTATATCTCATTGCATGTGTGAAATTTATGCCCATAGGTTTTATGTAGTAATGTGATATGTTAAGCCGAACTCCAGACACGCAAGGTAATTGCATTAATTTTAAGATTTAATATAGCTCTGCGTAATCGCAGACAAAGTTCTTTCTGTTTTGTGCCCTGAGTATATCGTTCCTTCCACTGCGCAATAAATCCAAGATTAGAACTGAACACCTATTCTAATTTCCCAGAAATATATTTATTACCGTTTATATTTATATACAGAGATATATTATATTCTTCAATTATATATTTTTGTACCACCAAAAAAGGCCCTCGTAAACTAAAAGCTCCGGGCCCCATTGTGGCTAAATCCGGCGCTGCTCCATGTAGGTATGTTTGCTGATGACACTCATGTCTTATGTACCATAAATATTGATGACGTCACCAGAGTTCAGTCCCGGTGATTATCCGACGACAGCTGCACATAAAAATTGGTTACGGCCTCATTACGAGGAAATCCAGCCGTCAATGTGCAGAATAATAAAGAGGAGGAAACAATGCCTTAGGAACTGACGGACGCACTTACATATGAAACTATTGTGTATAGGAACTTGAAATTTGATAAGAAGGTTAATTTAATGAAATGAATCAACACTAAGAATAGATTTTTAGAAATTCAATCCCTTAAGGGGTAAATTGGGGGAGTCAAGTTAATATAAAATTATCTTATTTCTGGCTTAAAAGTATGAAAGAAGTTATAGTTAAAATATAAGTTAAAATGTATATTACATGTCAGTTTTGGCAGGCGACCTCATAGTCTCTATCTTTATAAAAATCCTTCCGTAAGCATCGCAATTGAAGTAGCGACATGGTGATGAAAGTTGACAACAGAACTTGTTAGTTCCAGTCGACGGGAACAACAGGCTCCGAGGAGAGAGTGGCTCGGTACCCTCTGGTCGTATGTGTACCTATGTGTAATTATATCGCGACTGCCTTTATTAGTGTAGCGATGTCTGTTACATATTTCATGTAACATACATTTCCAAAGTGAAAAATAAATGGAAAATCATTCATCTCATTTTCTTCCGATCTTCAATTTGACACTTTTGCTTAGGCTGACTACTACTATGTAAATAGCCCTTTAGAATTACGAGGGTCACTCTAAAAGTTTTTAGAACTGGCCACTTGCAAACAATATAATTAAAAGTAAGTTCGAATTTTGAAAATGGAACTCGTTGTAATATTATTCAATATCGATTTTATTCTTTTTTCATTTGTTTTACGTTTTGGCGGCAAATTGAAAATTGGCTGTGTCACGTCAGCATGAATTTAACGCGAGAAAAAATTTTCGTGCAATGATTTTTTATGACTTTCGATGTCGTTTAAGTCAACAAGAAAGTTATGATAAACTTCGATTGGCCTTTCTCGTGCCACTGCTTACAACTGGTTTAATGAGTTTAAGCGTGGTCGCACTAATCTCACCGATGATGATTTGCGTGTAGGACGGCCTTCTACGGTGACGGCTGAAGATAACATCAGTGTTGTGCGGCGTATGATAGAGATTAGAGACTGATAAAAGAGTGACCGATCAGCAGATTCGGACAAGCTTAGGGATCGATATGAGTCAAGTTCACAAAATTCTCCATGAACATTTAGCTGTTAGGAAGCTTTGTGCCTGGTGGATACCTCATAACTTGACCGAAGCCCAAAAACTCCGCGGTGTTGATTGGTGCCGTGAAATGGTTCAAAGATTTGACGGAGGTGGCTCAAAAGCTGTATTCGACGTACTTACAGGTGACGAAAGTTGGATTTACTGTTATAATTCGGAAACCAAAAGACAGTCTGCTCAGTGGGTGTTTTCTTCCGAAGAGTTGCCAACTAAAGTGAAGAGAGGTCGAAGCGTGGGAAAAAAGATGATGGCCTCGTTCTTCGGAAAGACAGGTCATTACGCAACAATTGATTTAGAGAATCAAAAAACAGTTACTGCAGAGTGGTACACTAAGAATTGTTTGCCACTTGTCTTGGAAAAAGTTCGGGAGAAACGACCTCGCAGTAGGATCCTCCTTCATCACGACAACGCCTCGTCGCACACCGCAAGACAAACTATCGACTATTTGGCTACATCAGACGTGGAATTACTGGGTCACCCGCCGTAAAGCCCCGACTTCGCACCTTGCAATTTTTATTTATTCCCGAAAATAAAAGAAAAACTAAAGGAATACGTTTTACAGACGCCGAGGAAGCAGTGACTGCGTTTCAGAAGGCCGTCGACGAGACCTCTAAAGACGAGTGGGCAAAGTGCTTTTCTCAGTGATTCTATCGAATGCAGCGATGTATTGATGCGAATGGACACTATTTTGAAAAGATATAATAAAACTAATAACTTGCTAGTTTGCTCAGTTTTTGATTTTCTAAGAACTTTCAGTTTGACCCTCGGACATGACATGGTCAGATACCATAATAATACGTACTTGATCATAAATCTCATAGGACTCCAACAGTGCAAAGAAATCTTCAAATCTTAGTTTTACCTACTTTCATTTGGCGCTTCTATTACATTCAAAGTCTATCACCTCATACCGTCATACCTCCAACAAGCTCGCGATACAGAGTTCTCTGGTGTGTAATGTTCATTGGCATGTACGGTATGGATACATGATCCAAACTTCTGTACATAGGAGGCTATGTGTCGCCACATAGAGCGCCGCGGATCAATACCGCTCGGCTGCGCCGCTCACTCACGCTCGCTCTCTGTCGCACGCGAGGTACAGCCTTCTCCACAAAACCTCCTTGATGCAAAAGTAATATGGCCGTATCCGAGCTGCACAAATTCAATATAGTTTGGTAATTTTTTATTTTTTGTCTAATATAAGCAATATGGGAAATTTCAAATAGGTACAGAAATATGTTAAACTAGGTATTTAATTTAAACGGTACCACAAGTATTCCATCAAAGAAAATACCTAATGCAAATCAACAATCAACAACCATTATTTTAATTGTTTTATAATCTTTATCTATACATACCTATAATAAAACAATAAAATTCGTGTGTAGGTACATTTAATATATTTACGAAAAACTAGTTGGGAGTGACGTTAAAATAGTATTAGAACACAATGTTTTGTCTGTTTGTCCGTTAGTCTGTTTGTCAGGGCTAATCTCAGAAATTACTGGACGGATTCGAATGAAACTTTTTGTGGTGTATAGATACTAAGCCTGGTCAACATCAAAAATACATTTTACAGCGGCAAATTCGCTCATTCCTATGGGAAATCGCAATGTCGCAACACTGCGGGCAAGCAATAATAAATCACTTTGATTATAATATTACTACCACGCTACGCGAACGAAGTCGCAAACACCAGCTAGTAAAAAAACATCGAAAAGTGTCGAAATAATGATAAACATTTTTGATTACATTTCGTCAATGTGAATGTCTCTACTTGCCGTAATATCTTAACTATATCGAAAGTTGAAATATTGTTAATAACAATAATTTAAAAACATTTAAACTATTAAGAAAATACGAATATTATTTATGACAACTCTGTTAAAATTAACTTTAAGGACAATAGCGAAATAATTGTTGGTAGAATCTTTGAGCGTCTAGATGTGACGTCGATATAGTATCGTAAATAAAATATTGTATTTATAAATTTACTAGCTTTGCCCCGCGGTTTCACCACGTAAATTTCGATCCCGCAGAAAATCATCCCATGGCATCCCATTGGAATATTTTTTGGGTTAAAACTCTATCATATCTGTCAATTCAAGTTACTCTCTAAGCATGTGCCAAATTTCATGAAAATCGGTTCAGTAGTTTTTGCGTGAAGGAGTAACAAACAAACAAACAAACATACAAACTTTCGCATTTATAATATTAATAAGATTATCTTTCTTCATGGTAAGTAGGTACTAGGTATAAAAGTTATCGAAGCCTAGAATATTAGATATATATTTTATTGAGTAGGTACGCAATTGATTAACATTAGTAACGGTAGGTATGTTTAGTTATATGTACGTAGGTATACTGCGGGCACTATAAGGTATGACATCCATTCTACGAAACTAATACTGTGATAAAAACTATTTTAAGGGATTTTATCACGGTTTTTTTAAAGTACTTTGCAATTGCGACGTTTAACCAAACTAATAAGCAATGGTATAATATACCTAGATCTATTCTGGCGGCACTTGCTTCTTCTAGCTACGTGCACGTAGTTAGTCTACATTAGTTCTGATTAGTTTAGGTAGGTTTATTTTGATCTAAAAATCTTATTTTTTAATGATTTTAAGTCGATTAACTTTTTGATTAATGTCAAACTTCAAAAAAGTATCTTGAAAGCTATCTCTTCTGATCCCAGAATCTATCACAAATTTAATAAGGAATATTAAATTTGTGTTAGATTTATTGTGTTACTGTTAACTGTTTATTTTTATTTTTTTTCATCCGTAGACGCTAAAAAACTGTATTCAACGAAAAATCAAAAAATTGTATGGGAGTTCGCCATTGTATTTTTATTTAAATATTACTAAGTTTTTCTTTTCTGTAGTTCTGTAGTAGTCTTGAACAAAATACGATCATATTATTGCCCTTTTATATAAATTACAAAAATAAACAGTTGAAGTTTAGACATTTGTAAATATTTTTTTAAATTATTTACTACCTCACATCTTTAAAACCCTTCAAACAAAGTCGGGACCTGAGACAATACTTCGACACAAAATACAATTTATGCCCATTGTTATTCTGAAAAATCGGTCAAGTGCGAGTCGGACTCGCGCACGAAGGGTTCCGTACCATTATCTACGAAAACGGGAGCTTATCTTTTGTATTGGAGCAAAAAAGTCACGTTTATTGTATGGGGGCCCTCTTAAATATTCATATTATTTAATT
>LUGF01040821.1:325168-336029 GCA_001625245.1 Calycopis cecrops | reverse complement strand
AGACACGCAAGGTAATTGCATTAATTTTAAGATTTAATATAGCTCTGCGTAATCGCAGACAAAGTTCTTTCTGTTTTGTGCCCTGAGTATATCGTTCCTTCCACTGCGCAATAAATTCAGGATTAGAACTGAACACCTATTCTAATTTCCCAGAAATATATTTATTACCGTTTATATTTATATACAGAGATATATTATATTCTACAATTATATATTTTTGTACCTCTAAAAAGGCCCTCGTAAACTAAAAGCTCCGGGCCCCATTGTGGCTAAATCCGGCGCTGCTCCATGTAGGTATGTTTGCTGATGACACTCATGTCTTATGTACCATAAATATTGATGACGTCAGCAGAGTTCAGTCCCGGTGATTATCCGACGACAGCTGCACATAAAAATTGATTATGTCCTCATTATGAGGAAATCCAGCCGTCAATGTGCAGAATAATAAAGAGGAGGAAACAATGCCTTAGGAACTGACGGACGCACTTACATATGAAACTATTGTGTATAGGAACTTGAAATTTGATAAGGTTAATTTAATGAAATGAGTCAACACTAAGAATAGATTTTCAGAAATTCAATCCCTTAAGGGGTAAATTGGGGGAGTCAAGTTAATATAAAATTATCTTATTTCTGGGTTAAAAGTATGAAAGAAGTTATAGTTAAAATATAAGTTAAAATGTATATTACATGTCAGTAAATTTGGCAGGCGACCCACTAGTCTCTATCTTTATAAATGTCCTTCCGTAACCATCGCAATGGAAGTAGCTACGTGGTGGTGAAAGTTGACAACAGAACTTGTTCGTTCCAGTCGACGTGAACAACAGGCTCGGTAGCCTGTAGTCGTTAGCTATATGTAGCTATGTGTAAATACATCTCGACTGCCTTTATTAGTGTAACGATGTCTGTTACATATTTTATGTAACATAAATTTCCAAAGTGAAAAATCATCCATCTCATTTTCTTCCGATCTTCAATTTGACACTTTTGCTTAAGCTGACTACTATTAAATAACCCTTTAAAATTACGAGGGTCACTCTAAAAGTTTTTAGAACTGGCCACTTGCAAACAATATAATAAAAAAGCTAGTTCGAATTTTGAAAATGGAACTCTTTGTTAAATTATTAAATATCGATTTTATTCTTTTGTCATTTGTTTTACGTTTTGGTGGCAAATTGAAAATTGGCTGTGTCACGTTAGCATTAATTTAACGCGAGAAAATTTTCGTGCAATGATTTTTTATGACTTTCGATGTCATTTAAGTCAACAAGAAAGTTATTAAAGACTTCGATTGGCCTTTTTCGTGCCACTGTTTACAACTGGTCTAATGAGTTTAAACGTGGTCGCACTAATCTCACCGATGATCTGCGTGTAGGACTGCCTTCTACGGTGACGACTGAAGATAACATCAGTGTTGTGCGGCGTATGTTAGAGACTGATAAAAGAGTGACAGATCAGCAGATTCGGACAAGCTTAGGGATCGGTATGAGTCAAGTTCACAAAATCCTCCAGGAACATTTAGCTGTTAGGAACCTACCTCATAACTTGACCGAACCCCAAAAACTCCGCGGTGTTGATTGGTGCCGTGAAAGATTTTACGGAGGTGGCTCAAACGCTGTATTCGACGTACTTACAGGTGACGAAAGTTGGATTTACTATTATGATCCGGAAACCAAAAGACAATCTGCTCAGTGGGTGTTTTCTTCCGAAGAGTTGCCAACTAAAGTGAAGAGAGGTCGAAGCGTGGGAAAAAAGATGGTGGACTCGTTCTTCGGAAAGACAGGTCATTACGCAACAATTGATTTAGAGGATCAAAAACCAGTTACTGCAGAGTGGTACACTAAGAATTGTTTGCCACTTGTCTTGGAAAAAGTTCGGGAGAAACGACCTCGCAGTAGGATCCTCCTTCATCACGACAACGCCTCGTCGCACACCGCAAGACAAACTATCGACTATTTGGCTACATCAGACGTGGAATTACTGGGTCACCCGCCGTATAGCCCTGACTTCGCACCTTGCGATTTTTATTTATTCCCGAAAATAAAAGAAAAACTTAAAGGAATACGTTTTTCAGACGCCGAGGAAGCAGTGACTGCGTTTCAGAAGGCCGTCGAAGAGACCTCTAAAGACGAGTGGGCAAAGTGCTTTTCTCAGTGGTTCTATCGAATGCAGCGATGTATTGATGTGAATGGACACTATTTTGAAAATATATAATAAAACTAATAACTTGCTAGTTTGCTCAGTTTTTGATTTTGTAAGAACATTCAGTTTGACCCTCGGACATGACATGGTCAGATACCATAATAATACGTACCTACTTGATCATAAATCTCATAGGACTCCAACAGTGCAAAGAAATCTTTAAATCTTAGTTTTACCTACTTTCATTTGGCGCTTCTATTACATTCAAAGTCTATAACCTCATACCGTCATACCTCCAACAAGCTCGCAATACAGAGTTCTCTGGTGTGTAATGTTCATTGACATGTATGGTATGGATACATGATCCAAACTTCTGTACATAGAAGGCTATGTGTCGCCACATAGAGCGCCGCGGATCAATACCGCTCTGCTGCGCCGCTCACTCATGCTCGCTCTCTGTCGCACGCGAGGTACAGCCTTCTCCACAAAACCTCCTTAATGCAAAAGTAATATGGCCGTATCCGAGCTGCACAAATTCAATATAGTTTGGTAATTTTTTATTTTTTGTCTAATATAAGCAATATGGGAAATTTCAAATAGGTACAGAAATATGATAAACTAGGTATTTAGTTTAAACGGTACCACAAGTATTCCATCAAAGAAAATACCTAAGCAAATCAACAATCAACAACCATTATTTTAATTGTTTTATAATCTTTATCTATATATACCTATAATAAAACAGTAAAATTCGTGTGTACATTTAATATATTTACGAAAAACTAATTGGGGGTGATGTTAAAATAGTATTAGAACTCAATGTTTTGTCTGTTTGTCCGTTAGTCTGTTTGTCAGGGCTAATCTCAGAAATTACTGGACGGATTCGAATGAAACTTTTTGTGGTGTATAGATACTAAGCCTGGTCAACATCAAAAATACATTTTACAGCGGCAAATTCGCTCATTCCTATGGGAAATCGCAATGTCGCAACACTGCGGGCAAGCAATAATAAATCACTTTGATTATAATATTACTACCACGCTACGCGAACGAAGTCGCAAGCACCAGCTAGTAAAAAAAAACAGGCCAAGTGCGAATCGGACTCGCACACCGAGGGTTCCGTAGGAACGGGAGGTATGAGCAAAAGTAATAGACGTTGAGAAAATTACACTTCCCTGCTACAAGTTGACAAACTTATATATGCGGGTGCTTGCATACATTTAGTATGAAACGAACTACATGCATAAGTTGGTAATGATTTTTCCAGTGATATAAATTTTATTTACCAATTTTTAGATTTATTCCTATATGTATACTGTAAGGTCTTACTTCTTGCCAAATTTCAGAATTGTAGCTCAACGGGAAGTACCCTATACATTTTCGAAAAAGTGCGTTTTCATACAAAATTTGTGCTTAAATGGCTATAACTTTTTATTGCGTTAACTTAAAAGTGTGATTTTTTCAAGGCATCAAGACGTTACTGACCTCCGTTTTTGACAAAAATTTCAGCTTAATCCCTTCACGCGTTTTAGAGGAAAAGGTCTTGACAGACGTACAGACAGACGGACAACAAAGGGATCCTATAAGGGTTCCATTTTTTTCTCTTTGAGATACGGAACCCTAAAAACATCGAAAAGTGTCGAAATAATGATAAACTTTTTGATTAGGTACCTACATTTCGTCAATGTGAATGTCTCTACTTGCCGTAATATCTTAACCATATCGAAAGTTTAAATATTGTTAATAACAATAATTTAAAAACATCTAAACTATTAAGAAAATACGAATATTATTTATGACAATTCTGTTAAAATTAACTTTAAGGACAATAGCGAAATAATTGTTGGTAGAATCTTTGAGCGTCTAGATGTGACGTCGATATAGTATCGTAAATAAAATATTGTATTTATAAATTTACTAGCTTTGCCCCGCGGTTTCACCCCGTAAATTTCGATCCCGCAGAAAATCATCCCATGGCATCTCATTGGAATATTTTTTGGGATAAAAACTCTATCATATCTGTCATAGGAGTTATTAAACCCAAACTCAATAGTGGTACATCTTCCAGAAGTGGAAGTCAATGTGGGGCTTATACCTCCAATACAATCTCGTGAGGTTAAACTGGCTTTATCCAAAATGTCCAACAAGAAAGCTGTCGTACCTGACGGTATTCCTGTGGAAGCTTGGAAATGCTTGGGTAATAGCGGCCTCTAATTGCTTACCAATCTCTTTGACCGACTCTTGCTCTCTTCGAAAATGCCAGAAGCATGGAAATTGAGTACCATAGTCCTCATTTACAAAGGAAAAGGTAGCAAGTACGAATGCAGCAGTTACCGCGGAATCAAACTCCTCAGCCACACTATGAAACTCTATGAAAGAGTGATTGACAGTCGTAGGTATAAGATCCGAGTGCTTACTGTACAGACTTCAAACTAAAGTATCTTGAAAGCCTTGTCTCTTATGATCCCAGAATCTAACACAAATTTAATAAGGAATATTAAATTTGTGTTAGATTTATTGTGTTAGGTACTGTTTACTGCTTATTTTTATTTTTTTTCATCCGTGGACGCTAAAAAACTGTGGTCAACAAAAAATTGTATGGGAGTTCGCCATTGTATTTCAATTTGAATATTATTAAGTTTTTCTTTTCTGTAGTTGGGATATGGACATCTTGAACAAAATACGCTCATATTATTTCCCTTTTAAATAAATAACAAAAATAAACAGTTGAAGTGAGCAGTTTAGACATTTGTAAATATTTTTTTTAATTATTTACTACCTCACATCTTTAAAACCCTTCAAACAATGTCGGGACCTGAGATAATACTTAGACACAAAATACAATTTATGTCCATTGTTATTCTGAAAAATTGAAATGAGCATAATTTTTTATGCCATACCACCATTTATTAACATCTCATGCTCAAGCGTAGGTTAGTATTGATTAATTTTGTTTCCTATAAACCGATAATCAAGTAAAAAAGTAGTGAGTTTAAAATCTGAAACAACAAATGAAAAATGTTGAAAGCACTACTGAAACAGCTCATATTACATAGATGTATGTTGAAGAGTGTGTTTGTTCCAGATGTTGATTGTAACGCTGGTAGGCGTGGCGTGCGCGCTCGCGGCGGGCGCGGACCAATCGGGCGAGGACAGAGACAAGGACAGGGACACCCCCGAGGTGGTGCTGCAGCTGAAGTACGACGGGGGCGAGCTGGACCGCATCTACCTCACGCAGTTCCGCAAGGAGGCGCGGCCGCCCGCCGCAGTCAGCTCGCGCGCCGGCCTGTGCGCGGACCTCTGCTTCGGAGGTTGTGTTTCTTTGTTTGTTCGTGTTACAGGGATCATGTTTTTGTGAATGTGATTACAGGTAGGTTATTTATTTTTTTGTTTTTGTGTCTCTATATTTTAAATAACTGTTAATATTACGATTATGGTATTTTTTTGGATTCCGTGGCCAAATGGAAAAAAACTGAACCCTTATAGATTCGACATGTCCGTCTGTGCGTCCGTCCATATGTCAGAGCCAATTTTTGGGCCAGAGAAACTATTGGGCCTTCGGAGTTGAAATTTTGTAGGTTGATGTATTCTGTGAACCGCTCTTCGAATTTTGAATAAAAATAAATAAATTAAAAAATAAAGAGGGGGGGCACTCCATACATAGAACTAAATCTAATAATATTTTTTATCATCCAACCTGTATGTGAGGGATTTCTGTGAATAGGTCATCAAAAATTACATTAAAGTTACTAGGTACAGCCATTTTTCGTCAAAATCAATTGTTAGTAAGATAGACGCTTTCAAAGTGGAAAATTGAATGCGTCTCCCTCCCTCCTCTAATTTTTAAAATAAGAGAGTACCTAAGAAATCTAAAAAATATATACATATATTGATGTAGATATAGATCTCAATGGAAACTTTAAATGACAAGTGGTTTGAGCAAGATATCATTTTTAGTTTTTGAGAAATAATACATTTTCAAAATAACTAACGATACAACTTTGTCGTTCATTCAAACGCTATGAAAAACCAAGTTATTTTATTTTCTGGCAAAAAATGTCGCAGAGACATCTATACCTTTCGATGGTACGGAAACCTCGGTGTGCGAGTCCGACTCGCACTTGGCCGGGTTTTTTTATTTTTGTTATTGTAATTAAGTACCTAATTAAAAATATGAGTAACAAATTTTTAGTTCAGATTCAGTGTATGTTCTTTCGATACACTCGTTACTAATCTGATTATTAAAGAACTTTTAAACATTCTTTTATTTGCCTTTTTATGTCGAATAGCTGGTGCTTGTGACTTCGTTCGCGTAGTGTAGTAATATTATAATCAAAGTGATTTGTTATAGCGTGCCGAAATTCCGATTTTCCCTAGTAACGAGCGATTTTACCGCAGTACCTAAAAATATTTTTGATATTGACCAGCCTTAGTATCAATACACCACATAAAGTTTCATTCGAATCCCTTAAGTTGTTTCGGAGATTAGCCCGGACAAACAGAAAAACAGACAGACAAAAAAATTAAAAAACATTGAAAAATGTTCTAATAGGTATATTTATATCTATTTTAATATCACCCCCAATTAGTTTTTCGTTAATATATTCAATTCAAAATCCACTGAAGTTGTTTGCATAATAGTTGTCTAATAAGTATATCGGAGGTTTTGCTCCACATATTTTTGTTCCCAAGGCAAAAAGCAATGGTGTTATTATTTTTACCCTTAGCAGCTGTTTTTGTAACAACGTTTATTTAATTGTTAAAAAGCATATGTAACAATATTTTTGATCAAAGGGTTTAAAATTTAGCCTCAAATTAAAATACCATATTGTTGTAGTTTTTCCTTTTTCAAGTATTAAAGATAAGAAAAAAAATTTTGAATAAATCTTCATACTATACTAACTATTTACTACAAATGTCTAATTTTATTCATGTAAAAACATACATACAGTGATGTTTTTACATGAATAAAATTAGCGAGGGACATTTTTAATAGGAAAAGGGGAAAACGAGCAGGCATCCAAAACATCTAATGTTTCAAACTTTTGTTACCGTCTTATTAATTAGGTACTAGCTGTACCGAGCGCGCGTTGCTACGCCATCCACAGACACGTCAACATGGACTATCATAGCAATTTATATAAAACTAGCTTCCGCCCGCGGCTTCGCCCGCGTGGATTTCGGACTTCAAAAAAATGGAGTTGTTATTATTATACATAATCTAATATTATACTGAAATATATATTATATGAAATATATACGTATTGTATGAAACAATAAATCTCTTTGAGAATCGAATTTGTCGCCACGCATTTTAGGCGCTTTAGATATTCCGTTAAGTCAATCTTATCGTGATAATAACTTTTAATCTATTCGTCCAAATTACTTAGTGCAAAAGACAAAGTTTATCTACATTCAATACGTAAAGTGACAGATGTATCAATTTTCATAAGAATTCGATAAATATTCTAAAATGTGCATCGTTAAAAAAATCCAATTTAATTGAATGTTTGGTTCACTATTTTGGTCATTCAATTATCTTTGTGTAACTCCAACGATTAGGGCAGCGCACGCCGATATTGCTTTTAGGGGACTGATTTTTTTTTCGACTTACTTGACAGTTATCGTTATATTATAACCAAATTATAATCCCTATCCCTATAAATTTTAACTTATTATGTTATTCTGATATGAAAGCTATATTACTGTAAAGTTTCATGAAAATCCGTTCAGTAGTTTTTGTGTGAAAGAGTAACAAACACACTCACAAACTTTCGCCTTTATAATATTAGTAGGATTCATTGGAATGATAGTTGCGCCATCTGTCGAAAATTGGACGTACCAGCTTAGAAATCTTAGTGGGCGCATTCAGAACAACTATAATAAAAATCGTCACATTTTCAAATGCATTATAAGTACATTATATTCTCGAAAGAATATAGGTACAGGCAAACATTAATTTTTATATATAGGTATAGATAATACATTCGTGTCTGTGAAACAATGGAAATGCACATACAAAATTTCAACCCAATCAGTTCAGCCGTTTAGAAGTATTTTTTCCTATGGGAATAAAACATTGATCCGTGGTAAAAAATAGCTTAAGTTAATCTGTGATAATGTAGCATTCAAATGGTGAAATAATTTTTTCATCCCATCAATTCGAAAAACGCTCATTGGTTCGCCAAAAAATGCGCCTAAAATAAGTGTTTTTGTTAGAAGGGTTTCGCAGGGTAATAATGAGATTTGAATTTGGAACGCTAAATGTTGCTTTAAAAATTACAATCAAAAAGATGAACCACAGACCAAAGAGGCCGACACGGTAGCACATGAGTAAGCTCTGTGACGGTAGAGTGCAGGACGCACCGCGCGGTGCATACTCGGCTGTATGGATAACTCCTTTGCCTTTTGGGACAAGTTAAACAACAAAACAATAAATTTAGCTTTCAATAATTGCACAAATGTAAATATAAAATTTCAATTATGTATCTAAGTACATAATTTTATTATACTACTAAATACTACTAAAAGTAAAATGTATTGTAATAATAAACACGATTTATTTATTTATTTTTCTCATAAATAGGGATGAAAAGTAGAGTATATCCCGCGGTCGCAAAATATTTTTACCCTCGGGCAGCGTACTTTGAATCCCTCGCTACACTCAGGATTCTACTTTACTCTAGAATCCTTCATTCCGCTCTGGTTTCAAAATAGCTCCCTCGCCTTAAAAATACTATTTTACTCCCTTGTGATATAATCTACTATTGAAATCGCTCCAGTACTTTCGGAGCATATTCGTTACTTACAAACACACACACACACACACACACACACACACACACACACACACACACACATCTTTCCTCTTTATAATATTAGTAGGATAGATAGAAGATAGATAAATTAATTTTAACCGTGGCTTAAAACGTCGATGCGAGTTTTTTCTCCGTAAATGGCGTAGATGTTTGAATATAATAATAATAATCATTGATGAAGTCTTTGCTGACAAACATTTACTACTAAGTAGCTGCACCTTGGCATACCCCTTTAATTTTATGGACTTAGTTTTACGTATTAACATTCCTTAATAGACGTCTTCTTTTCTATACTAAGACCCACTTCTAAATACAATGTGCGTATTTACACACCTGAATGGTTAGAAAAGTAGGTGTGGTGACATAGAATGAACAAGGGGGGTGTTACAGGTCTGGGCGGCAGGCCGTGCGGCCGCGGCTGCCCCAAGATGATGCCGGTGGGGCTGAAGATGGCCCTGGCCAGCGAGAACAGCACGGAGATGCCCTACGGCTTCCCGAGGATCGGGGTCTGCCCCACACTCTGCGAGAACAATCTGGGTAAGTGATCGAAGCTCCATTTGTGCTCTTCGCTTAATTTCTCATATGAATACTGATTTATCGATAATTTAATTATTTGGTTCGCCTACTTTACTCTCACGTGGGTGTCGGAAGATATGAGTTACGAGCAGTCAGATGGTCTGTGGCTATATGGCTATGTTTTCGAATACATATGAGTTAGGTATGCAGTATTCGACATTAGCCTCCTTATTAATAAATATAGATTAAGATTAACTTTATCCAAGTATTAACCTAGTATTAAACTGGCATCTGTCAAATTCCATACTGTTATTCCCCCTTATTAATAAACATAGAATAACTTTATCCAAGTAATAACCTAGTAATAAACTGACATCTGTCAAATTCCATAATAAAAGCACATAAAAAGTACTTTAGATAAAGTTATTCTATGTTTATTAATAAGGAGGATTGTGTTTACTACGTAGACAGAGAAAACTTGATTCTACTATAATTTCTACTATAGATACCTACTACTAGATTCTCTGTCTACCGTTCATGTAGAATTTGACAGATGTCAGTTTAATACTAGGTTAATGTTTGGATAAAGTTAATCTATGTTTATTATTAAGGGGGTAAAAATCAAATGTTATTGATTAGATTGGATAGAGAAATTGTTTTATGACGTACAATAATTTCTCTAAAACTAGCAGCTAGCGCTGTACGTTATTTACAAGAGTTTTCTTTTTTCTTTCTCCTTGTAAGTAATAGGTATAACTGCTATTGCATTTGCTAAATATGTGAGTTCATGAAGGGACAGCGTCTTATCGACTATATCAACGATAGGAAAATATAAAAAAGCAATGCATTAGTGTTTTACTAATGTGTTGCTAGTGTCTGACGGAAGATGCGCAGACATCTGCCAATCGCCAGCTGATCATCGTCAGGGCTTATGCGTGTGTGATGTTGCAGGCGCGCCGCTGTGTAACTGCGGGCGGGACCAGCTGGTGCAGCCGGTGGACTGGTCCGCCGTCTGCAGCGTGTTCTGCGAGACCGACGGCTACGTGCTGGGAGGTGAGATATCACTTGTCGCCTCTTCCAACTTTATTTAACTTTAGGTACTATAAAACCTACCACAGCGTCGTGGTTTGTGTTTTTCCTCAAGGCTTGTAAACTCTGTACCGTGACAACTATCTCCCGCATTTGACTTAGTACATTGGTGCTTGTTTGAAGGTACATTTCGTTTGCCATCAGGCTGCCCGGCGTGCGAGGAGAGCACCACGGCGCGCACGGTGCAGATCCAGGCGCGCGTCCTGTCCACCACGGACGGCTGGCAGTCCTGGTGCAACGTGCAGTGCCGCCAGGGGCAGGGCGGCGCCGCCTGCAACTGCGACAGGGCTCCCTTC
>LUGF01040821.1:280551-295850 GCA_001625245.1 Calycopis cecrops | reverse complement strand
AATCTTCCACTATTAGTGAATTTCAGATGTTTTCAGGGATATTCTTAACAACTTAACATAATCTACAAAAAAATCATGATTTAATTTTGAAAAATGGAATCTATTATAAAGCATAAACATAGCACTTGTAGCTATAGCTATCAACGTTAATAATAATCTAATACTGTTTGAATGTTTTGAATACAAATTTTTTTCAATAACATAAATAAATAAGTTTTATGTACAATGTATAACCAACAAATTATTGCAACAATAATATTATGAACATATTATAATACCACCAATAATTCTGCATTTCAGAATTTCCTAATACATATTATTTTTATATCCTTGAAAAATCTTGTAATTGTCATCTATCTGTCTGAAGAACAAAAATAAATTAAATTTATTTCATAGCTTCCTGACTGAGACTGTCTTCAGCAATCACTAACCGACCAAATGGTTCATCAGAATCCATATTACTTTGTTGATTAGCTTTTGGTCGCCCGGGTTTTCTATTGCCACTAAGTACTTTTTTCTTCCACTCAATAGTCTGATCAGTTTCTGGGTTAATGATCACCTCTCCTGTTGCTGGATTGATAGGGTATACACCTTCAGGTGTGTGTTTTTTCTTGGCCATATCTAAGCTGTGCCGTCTCTTCATATGTTTATTATAGTTAGGCCAGTTGGTGAAGTCGCGCTGACAAATTTGGCATGTATATGGTTTAACACCTGTGTGCTGACGTACATGTTGATTTAGAATAGTTTTAAATCTGAACCCTTTGTTACAGTAAGTACACACATATGGCAGTATATCTGTATGTATAATTTTATGAGATGCCAGCTGTTTGCTAAGCCGGAAGCACCTCCCGCATTGGTCACATGCAAAAGGTTTTATACCATCATGTACACCAACATGTGATCGTAGTTGTCCTGAAGTTCTAAATCTGAATTTACATATTTCACACTGAAAGGGACGAATGTCATCATGCAGTAACATATGTCCTGCTAAATTTTGTTTGTTAAAGAAACACTTTCCGCACTTCTCGCATGTGTGATCTCTTTTCCTCTCAGTATGAGTTAACAAGTGAGTGTTTAGGCTCCCTCTATATTTAAATGTCTTTTGACACAACACACATTTTAGGTCATCTATATCTTGAATCTTGGGAATTGGTCTTGTCTTTTTATCTCTATTGAATGTAGTGCTGTGTTGTACAAGTTCAGATGGTGTTTCAAAACAACTGTTGCATCCAGAACACATATTATTAGTTGTCCTGTGCAAACTTTTATGTAGTCTTGAATTTAGGGCTTTTGGAAATCTTTGAAAACATTTATAGCAAGATAGTTTGAGGTATTTTCTGTGATGTTTAACATGTGAAAGAAAGCTGTCAAGTTTGAGTTTACGCATATTGCAGTCTGTACAGCGGTAAGCATTACAACATTCATGATATTGAATGGAATGGTCTTGCAGTTCATCAATAGTTGGGAACTGAGTATCACAATATGCACATTGCCACATGTAGTCTTGCCAGGTTAGTTTCAACTGTGATAAAGGTATTGCATCTAAATCTGTAATCAACTTCATCTTTTTTCGCTCACGCTTGACATATTTTAGGTTTTGTTTTTTGGAAGCCGAATTTGATCCAACAATATCATTTACGCGCTCAATTTTAATATCGACGTCGTATTCATCATGCGGTGGCGAGTAATTAAAACTATCGTCATCGGAAGGTACAGTTTCCTTCTTGATCTCATTAAGTATAGCATCTTGAAGAACATCTTGAGCCTTTTCAACTTCCACAACAAAGTCAAATGCTTTATCCAATGAACTAATGCATGTAAAACAGACCGTGCTCGGTAAAGAGTCTTCAGTCAGTTCAATGTTCAGATTGAATCGAGTTAGTTTGTCTACAACTTTACATCTCTTGTCCTCATCAAATTGTAAATTAATAAGTTTAGTGTTTGACTTGAGATTAGCACACAGACGGCAATACACATTTTCTACAGCACTCATCTTATTAGAAACAAATATATACTCTATAAGTCTTAAGACATCAATACTTTCAGTTCTATGTATCTTCTTTTCTATGCTACAACTTATTATTTAATTAAACATTCATATTTTGTAATCAGACTCCAAAATAATAGACTTAATTTGTGACATTGACAATTAAGATAATTCTTTTTCTTTATTCTTTTTGTAGTGGACACATATTTTATCTTATAGTGCCACCAACATATCGGTTACATTATGCTTAGTAGATAAAATCAGAACTACTGCTGCCATTTTGAGAAATGTCATAACTAATACCGTTGTTAGTTTTTGAAGTATGATTTCTGCTCGGTATGTTTGATGACTTCGTCATTTCTTGGACTGGCAAATACCGCAGGTGCATGACAGATTCGTCAAGAGCTAAGTAACCAATAACTAGTCAAGAGCTAAGTATTATAACACTTTTCAATGTTTTTAATTCATTTTTCCATATAGATTGTCCGTTTGTCTGTGAAACTACTGGACGGATTCGAATGAAACTTCTTGTGGTATCACCACTAAGCCTGGTCAACATCAAAAACACTTTTTACTGCGGTAAAATCGCTCATTCCTACGGGAAATCGAAATTTCGACATACTGCAAGCAAACAATAACAAATCACTTTGAAAATAATATTACTACGTTACGCGAACGAAGTCTCAGGCACCAGCTAGTATGATATATTATTGTATATTGCGTTAATCTGGTCAGACTTCTGAAGAATCTTGAAGGTGATGGGAGTACCTGAGCATTTAGTGGCCACTATTATGAACCTTTGTGGCGTAGCTACCACCGTATCTGCCGTATCAATTATATGGGGCCTTCGGACCAAACGTGCGTCAGCGAAAATTAATAAAAACTTCCCCAAGAAGAGAGCTTCAGTCCTTTGGACCTATCGCCAAGCAAAAGGGCACGAACTCGAACAATAGTGTTAATAGTAGTAGTAATATTGATATTAAAATAACTTAAGACAAAAGGTTCCTTAAGTAGGGGCTAAATAAATTAACCGACTTGGTATTACATAGATCTCACAACTTTTTATGGTAGAAATACTGAGCTTGCTTTTTTACAGGATATTTTCTTGGGATGATTAGTTTTTAAGACATAATACATTTTTAATAACGCCAATACAACTTTGTCGTACATACAAACGCTATGAAAAAATAAGTTATTTATAGGGTTCAGTATCTCAAAGAGAAAAAACGGAACCCTTATAGGATCGCTTTGTTGTCCGTCTGTCAAGATCTAAAATTTTTGTCAAATACGGAGGTCAGTTACGTCTTGATGTCTTGAAAAAATCACACTTCTAAGTTAACGCAATAAAAAGTTATAGCCAATTACTTATGCACAAATTTTGTATGAAAACGTACTTTGTCAAAAACCAAAAAATTATCGGGTACTTCCCGTTGACCTGGAGTTGTGAAATTTGGCAAGAAGTAAGAACACATATATAAGAATAAATCTGAAAACTAGTAAATTATATGTAGATCATGGGAAAAATCATTATCAACTTATAACTGTAATTCGCCTACTAAATGTGTGTGAGCAACCGCTTATATACGTTTGTCAACTTAAACGGCACGCGTAAAGTTACAATAGTTGAAAACCATGCATTACGTTTGGATTACGGAACCCTCAGTGTGCGAGTCGGACTCACACTTGGCCGGTTTTTATAGATAATGGTACAGAACCCTACGTGCGCCAGTCTGACTCGCACTTCGCCGGATATTTTGTAATATATTTTGGATTTGTTTACTCATCATGTATTCCGAAAATAAAACGTCCAATTTAATTAAGAATCTTCAATATCTTATCTTATATCTTGTGTGTGTATATATACTAGCTTCCGCCCGCAGCTTCGCCTGTGTGGATTTTGAACTTTAAAAATGGCAGTTCTCGATTCTTTCGAATGAAAGATTCACAGCTCCTCCCCCGTAGGTAATAGCTTGATAGTTTGTAGCCTATATGTTGACCATTTCATGAAAATCTGACAAGTAGTTTTAACGTGAAGGAGTAACAAATACATTAAAGTCATCACCCCATAGCATCCCATGGCTTATTCTGTATTGCACTCCCAAGTGTCGAGTCTGACATTGGCCTAGGGGCCACCTGGGCTCCTAGGTATCATACGTAAATGTATTCCCATGCGTAAAAAAAAAGAGTAGGTTGTGTTGTCAATTCGGCCACGTAACATTATACGTTACCATGACAACATTCAAGCGATGACAAGACGTCTGTCGGGTCAGCTAGTGTAAAACAAATACTGCGAAACCTTATGACAAGCCCCGAATGTACGCTGTTGCGTTTGTTTCCATTTATGAGTTTCGGTGGCCCATTTCAAGGAGTTTAAAGAAATACGGCTTAGACATCGACGAAATACGGCTTATAGGAATCACAATGATGTGAACGTCGCTTCCTTTCGTAACTTACTGATACTGAAATAAAGAACCTAAGTAGCACTTCCAAGTACTTTTCAATTGAGTCTTTCTAAACTACCCACACCCAGCTGCCCACTCAAACGTGGTAATGTAGGTACTCCATACCCCAGAGGCTCATTTGAACTCTCCGCAGAATCCGCACGAACCTGAGTTTCTTTAGTCAATAATCGCATCCAAAAGTACCTAGTGCAGATTATAATCTGTTCAGCCTTTTCATTGAAATGAAATGACTTTTCATTAGAGAGGGTTTGCGCTTTAACATATCTAATCCAATCTAAATAAATATCTTCGCAACGATGTTTTGTGTCTGATATGATAAGTTGTTTAAAGCAATTTTGTAAGGTAGGTACTCGACATACATTGGTGCACTTGAAAATATTATGTACTAGCTTCCGTCCGCAGCTTTACTTGCGTGGATTTCGGACTCTAAAAATGGAGGAATACTTCCGAATGAAAGATTCACAGCACCTCCCCCGTAGGTGATAGCGTGATAATATGTAGGTATAGCCTATATGTTGACCCGATCTGTTAGGAATATTCACAGCACCTCCCCCGTAGGTGATAGCGTGATAATATGTAGGTATAGCCTATATGTTGACCCGATCTGTTAGGAATATTCACAGCACCTCCCCCGTAGGTGGTAGCGTGATAATATGTAGGTATAGCCTATATGTTGACCCGATCTGTTAGGAATATTCACAGCACCTCCCCCGTAGGTGATAGCGTGATAATATGTAGGTATAGCCTATATGTTGACCCGATCTGTTAGTAATATTCATGCAAAATTTGTAGTAAATCCATGCAGTACTCTTTTAGTTTCGCCCGGGCACGCATACAGACAAACGGACTAGTGTGATGCATATGTGCATTAAGTAGGTACCTATTTGTGCAATAATCTGATTTCAACTAACACCAGTGATAAATATGATATAAGTAGATATAAGAAATATGGTGACATGGTAAACAGTGAACCACTAAAAGTTTATACATTTATAAATCTGCCATACGTGAATATAAATAAGAACTATTGACATTAGAAGATAGGAAATGTATTAAACTTGTTTTATGCACATCAATTTTAACACTAATTCTTATAATTTACTAATAATATTGCTTTTTTTTAAAAATGGTGAATGGTTCACTGTGTACTAGTATAAGTACACAGTGAATCGGGGGGTGAGTCGACAGTGGACCAATGTGTATACAGTGAACCATCACTTCAATTATGTACATTTATCGCATATTTAAAAGTATTTACTTATTTATAGAAATGTCGTTAAATAAAACTATATTACTATAGTGAATTAAATATTTAATAATTTGTTTATAATATATTTATACCGTTGAAAAGTCTTTTAACTTGTTAAAGAATAAATTGCACATTCGTTCTGTTAAACGCTGTAGCACACGCTAAACTGCACGCCTCGGGTTTTCTTAGACTAATGTCACTGTGCCTTTTTCTGAACGATCCCAGTCAATCAACTCCTGCCATTTGGTTGGACGACCAAGAAGAAGGTACTTTTAAGTTGTTTGCAATCGCCAGTTGATTAGCTAATTGCCTCATTTCTTTAGCTGTATTAATATAACCATAGAACATGCGAGCACATTCGCCTATATAAGCTTATAATATTCCTTCTTGTTCGCGTGAAAAAATAGCATCTACCTCATAGTTGGGAACAAATCTAGCATTTTCTGAAGTCTCGTGTTTTTTCACATATCTTCTCACAGTTGAGTATTTTAAATTACATTTTTCGGCTGCTTTGTAATACTTATTTGGTTCTTTACAAGATCTACAGCTTTTTCCATGTCTTTGGCATTATGTCCGCCAATATTTCGGTTTTCTGTTTTAGTTCGACCCATTCTGAAATAAAAGGTATCGGACACAATGAACAAAATGTACACAGCGAAGAACATCGTAGGGTACACAGTGAACCGGTTTACTGTGTACCCTACGGATGTTGTTCACTGTGTACAACCTCCACTTTTTAACCCTTAAGGTTAAATAACTATTAAAAATACCAAATTCAAAGGATTTGTATATATCTAAGTTATTAAAGAATGGTTACTTTACACATGGAAACAGTGCTCTATAATGAAATTCAATATACAACGATCCCAGAAAGAAAATAAATGAAAATACGTGTACTTACTTTTTTCGCCTTTAACGATAAAACCACGCACGGTGCGATCGTTACGGGCGGGAGCGCGACGTCGCACTGTGATTCGTCTAGAACAAGCTAGCTGGACAAAATTATTTATTGGGGTATTTTGCTTGGTACGGCTTTATTATGATGTTTTAATGTGGTATTAGCACATAACCACCCAAATAAAAGAAGGTGTGATCACGTGTTCCAATAAAACAAAAAAATTACAATAGCTATTTTGTATATTGAAAGACAGTTAAAAAAACAACAATATAAATAATTAACAACTGTCATAAAATACTTATTTACTAATAACCTAGCTACTAATTACATAATGGGACATAATTACTACTAATAAACATTATTTTTGTACTTAAATGACATACAGTTAAAAACAATAGTTTTCAACTAATATTAAAATTAGATAAGATACATAGGTTTAAAATTCATTATATTACAATATTATTTACAACTCTTAATTATTCTTCCTCACTAATTTCTTCTTCTGAAGAATCATCTACATTATAATCTGACAATACTAATATTTTGACAAAAACTATCATGAGTCATGACTTACACTAGAAAGTATTTCCTCGGGATTCAATGCATTCAATTTTTGCCTGCCTAACACTATGAAATGATGGGAATACCTGATGTCCTGCCCTGATGCTCCACTTCCTTGTCTGTTTGTAGGAGTGGCTTGTAGATTTGGCGTCTACATAATATGCCAAAGCCTCCTCTCTTGACAAACATCTCGGTTCTTCGCGTACACTTTTTTTCATTACTTGGCACTTTTCCGAACTGCCACTTGCTTCTGTAATCACGGAAGCCAAATTCCGATGTCCGGACAATCGCGCCGATATTTCAGCAGCCACTACTAATTTGTTGTCATCCCGCGTATGAAGAAGGTGATCCACACGCCTCCTTTTTGTTTTTTCACTAGCTGCAGTGAAATCCACTGACGGCGGCCCACTTTTGCTTGATGATGCTGGTGTTCAGAGGTGGACGGATGCTTTGAATATAAAATCTCCGGACAACCACTCAGAATTCTTAGTCAGGAAGCGGTCGCGGTGCTTCCCAGAACTTTCCCATTTTTCTGCGCATTTGGATGACAATCTTGCAATTGTCATTTTAATTTCCCTCACAGATGCTTCCGTGATATTTGTAAGATCATGCTTTATCGCTATAAAATCATATAGTCTACTATTACGGTTCTCTTTGGGATGTTTCTGCCACTCATCAAAGAAAATCATTTTTGAAATTGAGAATTCGTATTCTGAAAAACAGAAAAAAAGACAAAGTTGTACTCAAGTGCGCAGGCTAAAATTACTAAAATTTAAAAGCTAATGTATATGGCTATAATATATATCATTTCTAGCCCGGGTACATGAGGGTACAAGTACTTTCTAATCCAATGAATTCAAACAAATCATCAAATCTAACATAATTTTTTTAAACTCGAGGTATTAAAAAAAATGAGGTTAAAGTATATCCATTTTCTTATTAGAAATTAAAAGTACATACCTTTTACTTGAAAATCCATCACTAACAATTTTTAAAACACTTAAATTCACTGACATATGATGTTACTTCCGTAGGCGCAAAAATGGAACTAATTTGTGATCTACTAACCCTTTCTTTTTATACTAACCTCATTACCTAATTAATAGTTGACACTAGTGCAAAATAATTCTTAGAATTGCGACGCATGGGTATGTGGCTAGGTGCTCAGGTAATAAATTACAGGTAATTAAACAATGACTTTTGTCTAGCTAGCTTGTTCTAGACGAATCACTGTGCGTCGGCCGGGGAGTGCGGGAGGTGATAAACGACAAATTGTTACGCGTTTGCAGTACGGTTTAGCAACGCCGCGTTTTTGGGATATTAGTGGTGGTGCACTGTGTACTTCTGGGCCACTGTTTACCACCTGACCCTACTTAGTCACAACCTAGATATACATAATATATACCTACCTAGTGTAAAGTACAGAGTCTATAGATTTAGCAGGCAAAACCAAGGCATCTGTTTATGCACTTCCGTTATCATTATTATTATTATTTATTTTCATTATTCATTATCATTATTTTAAAAGTATATGTATACTAGACACCTTGTGAATAAGGCGTTCTGTTACAACGGAAACACTAGGATTATTTAAAAAAAAAGATTAATTTCAAATCTAATATTAACAGTTGAAAAGCAGAGAAATTTGGTATACGTCAGATCTTGTTGAATGTTTAACCCGGACTGAGCTCTCCGCCGCTCCGGAGCTCGGCTATGACTAACTGCAGCGACTTGTGCCGAGGCGGAGACGTTCCCTACAGGTCAGGGATATAGCAGTTCCAGCCAGTTTCTGTGTAATAATTTTGTTTTTCTTTTAAGTCAATAAATGGTAGGCATATTTATTGACCAGCTAGGTGCCTATGCCTTCGTTCGTATTAATATTATAATCAAAGTGATTTGTTATTGTTTGTTTGCAGTGTGCCGAAGCTCCGATTTTCCGTAGTAATGAGCGATTTTACCGCAGTAAAAAGTGTATTTGATGTTGACCAGGCTTAGTATTAACAATTATTACATTACACCACAAAGTTTCATTCGAATCCGTTCAGTAGTTTCGGAGATTAGCCCGGACAAACTGACAGACAAAAAAAAATTATTAAAATCGGTTCATAAACGAAGAAGTTATCCGCGAACACACATAAAAAAAAATATATACGGTCGAATTGAGAACCTCCTCCTTTTTTTGAAGTCGGTTAAAAAATTAAAAAACATTGAAAGTGTACTAATACTATTTTAACATAACCCCAATTAATTTTTCGTAAATATATTCAATGTTTTACTGCTTTAGGTATTATATGAATAGATATTTTATTGATTAATGAGATCCACTGAGTTTGTTTGAACAATTCTTCTCAGGTCAGAGCTAGGACTCAACTAGAAAATTTTTCGATTGCCATGCAAAGAGTTATTTTTATAAAATATCTTGTATAAAACATATTTATTTCATTTCATATCAAACCGGAATACAAAAAAACTACAACCTTATTTCAGGTCACAATTGAGGTATTTCCTTATACGCTATTAGAGACAAACATCTAGGTGATATTTTACTATTTAAAATCTTCTTATAAATACAATCATTTATACCGTTTTCTTTCAAGTAGCAAATTCGATCATACAATATAATATTTTCAAACGCTGGCTGCAAATAATTCTGAAGCAGAATAAAAATTGCCGCCCGTTTGAAAGTAAGACTTGATATTTGGCGCCAATCAGCATCAAGGTCTTCTAGATTGTATAATTCTTTACTATCTGTGACTTTTGGTTCATTAGTAGGAATGAGAGAAAATCCATGTGCCACATCTCTAACGTAGGCTTTGAAATCGTTGTCCATCGTTTTCATTCTTATTGCTTTACGTTTTTTTCTTTTTAATTTACAGTTTCCTAAAACAAACACACAAAGAAATAAAATAGAATATATTGACTGGATGCTCCTTTGTCCGCCTACTTCACACCACAATACTGCCATCAGAGGTGGCAGTATTGTACCTACGCGTGTATTTCATCAGTTTCATGTAGTCGAACCAATTTATTCTCATGTCATTGAAAAGATTTTCGAATTGTTAGACGTGTCGTATTAAATAACTTTTAGAATTTTAGATTCGCTACTTACGTTTCCATGCGTACATCTGCAGTGCCGCTCGAGCTAATAAGTTAAATACTAAATTCTCCATCTTACTTTCGTTTAGTATTTGCGGTTGGGTTGCGAGCCTTAAAAAGGGAACTTGCATAATTGTAGAACCCCCTATATCTTCATATACACTTTTTAAACAGTTACTCAGAGGAAAGTTTTTAAAAGTGCCATCATGTAATTCCAACCTATGATAACAGCACGGCATTATGACTAGCGACTGTGCCTCCGGCATCCTTAGAAATATATTCATGGCTACAACAGATAAATCTGCACAAGCGTGTAACCCCGCTATGCAAAAACCTCTAGATTGTGGAAATTTATCAGACATCATTGCGTTTAATTTATCAACTGATTGTTCTGTTACTGTATGTTTGCTGTATTTAACCTTTTCGAGGGATTCTGTGTGATACTTCCTTTGCCTCTTCTTGGCGCCTACGTAGTGATTCTCGTTACATTCCAGCCCTAGGACGTAACACTTTGTGGTTTCGAATAGTTGCTGGTCCAAATATCCCTGAAAATGCCCGGGAAGATTTCTAAATATGTAAGTCATGCGATTGTATTTACTGCTAATCATAGGCAACTTACAATCCATTCCGGATCTCACCCATTCGACGGCCGAGGACAAGGGGGGCTCCGCACACCGTCTGGTCAATCTGCCGTGGGTTGTATGGAGTGTGTGATTCACTATAATATTCCACTTTGTCAATAGTACCCTTTGCATGCTATCAGCTAGTTGCAAATACCCAGCAAGGCGTAGCGCCATGCTGCAATCCTCCCCGAGGTGCATCTCCCCCGACACCTGACTGTATCAAGCGACTGCAATTCTCTCGCGTTTCGTGCAGCTCGTGATTTCCGGTCTCTAGTCCGGTATCATGCGAGCGGTCCCAACTGACACCCAAATTGCGCAGGCGTCAGCAGCACTAGCGCTACCTCCTACAAAAGTCGTAAGTAAGATCAGTCCTACAAAAGATATGTTGAGATGTATGAAAGTCTCGAAATAGTTCTAAGTAAATGTGTATCTTACCAACCCCGAGCCAAAATCAACGACCGTGTCACACCGTGTTCGTTGGCAGGTTTTACTTATTTCTCTCGCAAGGCGTATTATTTCATGTTTCTTCTTAGGGCTCAAGGGCACATCCATCATAAACTCTACTTCACCATCATCCGCGAATTCTTCGTATTTTGGAACGAGTCTGTCTAATCTCGCAAAGAAATTAACGAAATATTCATCCGTAACTTTCCTCAGATCGAAGCTACTGTCGCTTGCGTCCAAACCCACTACGCTTGCGGGGATTTCGTCTAACACGTTTTCAATTAACAAGTCGGTGTTTGGAAATTTATATAAATTCTGATGGTCAGAGAAAAACGCAAGCGACTCCCGGAAATATTCGGCGTCGTTTGTGTACGAAGTGGGCAGTGACATTTTAATCTGTAAGGAAACAAATTAGTAAACGTCTATCTCTTGTATATCAAACGAGAGTCTGCGCAGCGCCGACAGCTCGCAGGTGCGGGGTGCACAGCTCGGGGTGCAGGGGCAGGCAGACGGCAGCGCACAATCAGAAGCAATGCGTATACGCCACCGTCAGCGTTCATCCGTCTGAGGACGAGCGCAGTAGACGAGTAACAAATAAATGCAAATTACAATTAGTAATACACTACTATAAAATAGTGTCTATAATTATCTTGTTAATATTGTATAGAGGCTAGCATACACCGAGTGGCGACGAAAATCAGTCTCAAGTTCTTCAAGCTGCCTTTTGGTGATTACAGACAAATATATACATAAGCATTCACTGTATCCTACAATGGATAAGTCCTATGTTTACAGGACAGCCATTACACAATAAGGAGCCAAACGAGCAGTTGAGTAACAAAAGCCAATGGATATCGAATAGGTTCTGCCGACATATTGCTCTGTTCTCCAACCCTCTTAATTTGTTAACGATCCAACCGCACGACATATAATAGCACAGGTGTAACTCTACGTTGATATTGTGTCGGCGTGAGGCACTTTCTCTTACGTTAAAACATCAGGCAACATTCACTTAATAACAACCCTTAGGCCAGTCGTGCCACTCTATCACTTGTTCCGCGCTCTCGACTGCACGCTCGGAGGAACGTGATAATGAGTCATGCTTCGTGCGTGCACCCGGCGTTCGTCGATTTATAAGACGTTATCACGTCGAAGGCTCTTAGATTACTTGCTAAATGATTCTTGTTGGCAATCATTTGATGTATACGGTACATTCAATAAGTATTAAATTCCTCAGCTGATATCTATTGGAAATTGAGTTGTCCCTTTTCTTTACACCTTAATTATATAGCCCATATTTTATACCAGCGTCCAAATATTAAAACTAAGTTGACATATAACTCTTTATTTGCACTACACAGCTTACAGCCTTAAGTTTAATGTAACAATGTTAAATATTTATCAGTCTATCTGTTCATAACAGTGATCATATAACATCATACTCTCATTGCAATCTAATAAAAATAATGCAATTCTAACTCAATTTTTAAAATTTTAATCTTGAGGTCCACTAATTGTATTCCACTCTTCCTTGCCCTTGCACAGCTGCTGGGACGCGCCGTCGCCGATGACGCACTTGCCATACCATTTATCACTTGTCAAATATTTCCTACAAACTTCAATCAAATCGTCTTTCGTAACAACTAACACTCTCTCACGTTGCATCTTCCATATATCATAAGACAACCCAAACAGGAACATGTCAATACCCTTCATATACTCGGCAACAGGCTGATCCATTTGTTGCAAAATAGACAACTTGGATTCAAACAAATTTTGGTCATCAACCAAACTAAAATTCTTCTCCATCCAACTTGCTGTTTCATCAAACACATCTAAAGTTATACGTGAATTGGGATCTCTGTACGAATAGAAATTAAATATCCCATCAGTTGATAATGACGCTCCACCACCATATGCACCATTTTGCTCCCTAACAATAGGATGCAAGTACTTGGAAGTTAAGAACCGAGATAATACTCGCAATTTAGGATAATCAGGATCAGTGTATGGTACTGTCGGAATAACTTTTGAGCAAAAATTAACTGGAATATTCATAGATATATGAAGACCTCGGTTTGATTGGCTAGGCCTCGAACAATCAGTCCAGCTGATTCTGTTAACTTCTTGTGTATCATCTGTGCATAAATTTGAACAAAACTCTTCAATGAAATTGAGTACTCTACTGCCATCTGAATAATGGAAAGCTGCTCTCAAATTATTACCTTTTAACAGTTGCTTACTAATTTCATCAACAGTGGACTCTATGTCACTAACAGTATATTTCTTCTGGATTTCTTGCATATTAATTATATGTTTTACACCTAAGAGATTCTCTTTACACTCATCCACAGCAGACACTAATGACCGGGCTGCCTGCATTGCATAACTGTGTCCACTATTAATGATGCCACTTGTTAAAGATGAACAGTAATTATTCAGTAGCATTTTCATTCTCTCACTGTTTTCGAATCTAGGTCTATGAAATATTTGAGCCCAAATATCAAACATTTTTGGCAAATTTTCATCAAGACAATGACTGCTTATTAGGACACCCTGTTCAAATTGTTCCTGATGACCTATATGTTCAGTAATATGACTAAGAAAACCTAAGCCTGAAGTGGATTTGCTAATGTACTTATCAAAATCTCTGTAGTTATAATCCTTCATGTCAAACTTGTTAATAATGTAATTAAAGAATGGTAATAATTGCCTTTGTGGTTCATTTAGACAATCTGTGCCTAAAACCCCTTTAAAATATGTTATACCATTTGTGTTAGCTTCACATAGTTGTAAGGGTATGCTTCCAAAGATAGTATGCTGTAAACCTGGAGCTGTTTTACTAAGAGCAATTTCATCCATTTTCAAACAAGGCAACACTTCTAAATCTTCAACTTTCTTTTGAGTTTTAGAAAGTTCAATGCCATCATTATAAATATTTTCCTTTTTCTCTGGTGTAAGTTTGCTCACTTTGAATTTTAGTAATTTAGTTTCAGCTTCATTAAAAGTTTCATCAAATTTAGAATCCGGTTGCATTGTCATAACAAGCTTATGATTGTTGGAAATAAAATATCTTTCTATCGCTTTTTTAATAGAGCTTGGATTCATTAATTCATCTTTAAGTCTATCAAGTAATGACGTAACTTTGAATGCATCTAGAATAGGCCCATTATGAATCCAAAGAGGCATTAAATTAAACAACAAATTTAAGCCAAACTTAGGTGACAAATGTTTAATAGACAGTTCATATCCATGCAATACACTCTCAATGTGATCTTTCTCAAAACCCTTAGTGTATATGTTCTCAATAGTCTCTTCTACAATGTTTTCTATTTGTTCAAATTTAGATTTTTCAACATCTCTCAACCCCAACACAAATAAAGTATCTCTAATTTGGTTGTCATATCCAGTTAAAGCATTATATCCTCCTGATATGTTCTTTTCAATTAAACTTTTATAAAAAGCAGAATTAGGACCAATTATCATTAACTCAGCCAAAGCAGTTATCATAAATGTTTCGTAAATCTCTGTTATGTCAGACATCACATATCCAAAAGCAATTTGGTTCTGTTTTTCAACAGGCCCTCCATATTGGTCAACTCTACATGAAATATTGGCTCTTTTCATCTTTGTCCATCTTTCCTGTGGGCTTACAATACTGTTTTTTGGATCTAAATATTTGTACTTGCTTAAATATGTATCATTAAGAAATTTTAAATTATGATCAAGGGGAAAATTTCCATAAGAATAAATTCTAGCATTACTTGGGTGATAATAAGTGGAATGAAACGTCTTTAAATGCTCATGAGTAAGTTCTGGAATGCATAAAGGATCACCACCCGAAACATACCCGTAGGTGCCTTTGGGCAATATTGTGTTTATAAACTTTTGTCCAAACAATGAGCTAGTTTCTGAGAAAGCACCTTTCATTTCATTGTAAACAACTCCTTTAAGGACATAATCTGAAGATTTGTCTTCT
>LUGF01040821.1:227971-247658 GCA_001625245.1 Calycopis cecrops | reverse complement strand
ATATTTTTTTTTTATTTGCACTCGGAACACTTGGTCCAATTTCATAAACGGATCGACAACTTGTAATAGTCAATCATAGTGGGTCATAAGACCCAAATTTACTCCGATAGGTTCGAAGTTGTTAGGTTGTTAGGATATTTTTGTTATTTGCACTCGGAACACTTGGTCCAATTTCATAATCGGATCGACAACTTGTAATAGTTAATCATAGTGGGTCAGAAGACCCAAATTTACCCCGATAGGTTCGAAGTTCTTAGGTTGTTAGGATATTTTTTTTATTTGCACTCGGAACACTTGGTCCAATTTTATACTTGGATCGACCACTTGTTAATCATAGGTCAAAATACCCAAATTTAAAACATGACTGATTTACCGGTGTTTTATGTAACTCATGTTCTTTACAATTTAATAGGTGACGTATTCCAAAAAACAGATTAAATGTTTTGTTGCACTAAAAGGATTATTAGATTTACTATAAGTTAACAGATAGTAATTCAGTAAAATAGATTAGCTTCAAACATCAAACAGTGTAGTATTTTTGATTTATTTGATGCGCAAATTTAGTGTGCAATTCCGTATTTGTTAGCAATTTTGAATACTTTGATAGAAAAATGTGGATTTACAGTTGTTAGATTAAATACTACCCCTTTAAAAATGCCGTACATATTTTTTTATGATCTAGATTCCAGAATCTAGATGATACATTACAAACGGCAATCCTGGCTGACTTATGTATGACCGACCGAAGCCACTGTACCTCTTCTCTACTGGACTCTCCTGTAGGTACTCCTGATGTAAGCGAGAACAAAGAAAGGATTTTAGAAATTCCACGCACAAGGGGGTGGAGTACCAGGAGGCCCGAGGCTAGATGGCTAGAAATGTATTAACAAATTAACCGCGGGTGCAGATAGAAAGGTGCAATTACAGTTCGTGTAATTCTTTCGCTCTCAGATTGGCGCTTGAATTTGATTTGGACGAGTCGGGTCCATAAGCAGATGAAGACGTCTCATTATGTATTATTTAGTATTATACTTCCAGGTCCTATACGTAGCCAGGTCTCTTGTTGGCTGTTCTAGTTCTGACAATAGCGGCCACATCACCAGTACATCATACATGGCGAACATGGTTCCATTGTGTTCGTCAATCTGTTTGCAGTGGACGTCTCACGGGAGCGCTGAGCCCCTGTGTCAACAAGTACTTATTGATTGTTAAATAAACTTCAATAGGGCTGGTAATACACAATAGCGATAAGATCAGTTAATATCCTTTTATTACAATTTCAAAATGATCCCTAAGTAGTTCTATCAAGAGAGGAGAGTAAGGACGGTACGACGTGGTGTCATGCTGCACCGCTACGACATTGGGCCGGCACTGCCCGTGAGGTACCTCCACCCCACACGTCTGCAGCGTGACTGCTTATTTGCCTCTAACTCTATAAATAAGGACAAGTTCTTTAACCCTCCTCTTCGTAACCAAATTCCTGGCTAAATCTCAAACAAACTTTAATGAGCATAAGTTTTCCCGCGAGGTATTGTATATCACCCTCGTTTGACTCACTATATGAAACATTGGTGTTATTTCAATAAAGTTTAACACATTCAGTGCCGCCGACACGTCTCGCGTGATCATGTGAAATTCATTCGCCATGCGGCAAACACGCCAGGCGTGTTCTGGAAGTTTCAGTGATATTTCAGAAAATTGCCTACATTTTCGTTTGGAATTCTTAATGCGTATTCTTTTAGCAATAAACTAAGGATTTTCGAAATGGCCCCTGGAAAAATCTCGTTTTGCATTTCCAAAAAAAAAATTATTTATGTAATGCCGAAAACACGCCAGGCGTGTTATCGTGTCTTTTTATGGCGGCATTGCTACGAACTTTAAGAAAAATGTGGTCGCATTGAATGAGTTAAAGTATGCGTGAGGGTTGAAATGTACATTGAAAATAAAATAGGCACTAGTAATGTTATTGAGCTCAGTTCCGCCTCGTACCCCTAGACTCTAGAGTCTAGGGGTACGACAGCAATGAAAATAAAATAGCAACGTCGAGAGAACTCGGAAGTTTATTACCTACAAGTTGTGTTTCGTGATTAGTTCGAGCACTATTTTTCTAGTAGAGATGTTCGGGCGTGTTGTACAACTGTAGCCTCCTGCACGAAACGCGACAGGCTGGCTGTCACTTAGCTCCGAACTCGAACACACGAGTACATCACAACTCCGTGACCGTGTAGCCTCGCTCGGTTATGTGCTAGGTATTTTAATTTCCCCGATCCGGTGGACACGTAATCTCTGACACACTTATCAAATTATCAATTATAAAAGAAATTGATTGATAACAGGTATCAACATTCAACACCGGCCGGGCGCGAGTCGGGCCCGCGCACTGGGGGCTCCGCATCAAGAAGACGGAAGGTAACAGGGCCGAGGGCAACTTATCAGTCATCAATTGCGTTGCTATGCACTCATTTTGTATAAAATTATCTAGTAATTAGATTAGAGAATTAATTAGTTTTTCGAATTTCTAGGTCATTCATCTGTGATACATATATCTATATCTATAATTAACCCAGTTTTAGACTCAGTTTATTTACAATAGCTGGTGCCTGCGACTTCGTTCGCGTAGTCAAGTCTATACTAAAAGAGGAAGATTTGTTTGTGTGTGTGTTTGTATGTAACGAGCTCCGAAACTACTGGACCGATATCATAAATTCATGAATTCAATGTTACATTACTACAGACTATTTTTACCGCGAGAAAATGTTTCATTCCCATGGGGAAACGTGTAGACTTCTAAACGGCTGAACCGATTGAGTTGGAATTTTATATGGGTATTTCGAAAGTTTCCTGGATGTCTAGATTCCGAAATAAAGTTAAATCCAGTAGGTGGCGCTGCTGTCGGTATGTCAACTACTAAAAGGCTTAACCGATGGGATTGAAACGGGATATTCCGAATATTGCTATTTTCTCCCGAACGAAGCAATACTTTTTGCTCTGGCAGCATTCATCTAGTCGCCATTTTAATCCTTTCGCCCCTTTCATCATCTCAAGACACTACGTAGGAGTACACACGAGCGACATGAAATTTTCGTCAACAACTGTTTTTTCGCGCGTTTTTGGATTTTCGGCATACAAAAAAGCATGATGTACCTTCTGCCTAAACTTAATAAAGTTCATTTTTGGACATCATTCGGAATTAACCGAATATATTCGGAATTACCCTTGTATAAAAAAAAAAAAGTCTTATTTTGAAAACCCTATATCTCCAAACTTAGAGAGTACTAATAAAGGTCTTGGTAACAATTTTTTAGGTAATTTAAGTAAGCAAAGGAAGTGACCTTCGATGGCAGCATAAAACGCACGAGTTCTATGTAGTATATGCAAATATAAAAGTCCTGCCAACTCGTCTAAAATCCATTCGAAATCACCCGAATAGCGCGACCGAGGAAGGGAAAACATGTGGGAGTTGAAAAAACAAACAAAAAAAAACCAAAAAGCACACCACACTCAAACTCTAGAGGTTTAAGTGGTACGACAAATATTAAAAAAAATGTTAAGTATGTTTTTATATAAAAATAATTTTTTGTCTGTATGTTCTTTCTAGAATCAAACTATGCAATTAAAAATTTGATGATATTTTTACAGTTTTGCATACGCAGCGAAGGTTGCTGAGTTGGTACGACCACTTTTCGACAGATAGCGCTACTGTCGTTCGAATGAATTTTATATACCTATAGCTGGAATAGATCATGCTGATTTATCTGTTGGCAGCGTAGCAACGCGCGCAGAGTACAGCTAGTAATATTACAATAAAAGTGATTTGTTATTGTTTGCTTGCAGTGTGACGAAATTCCGATTTCCCGTATTAGACTTTCCCCGAGAGATTTTACTGCAGTAAAAAGTGTTTTTGGTGTTGAACAGGCTTAGTATCTATACACTACAAAAAGTTTCATTCGAATCCAACTAGTAGTTTCGGAGATTAGCCCGGACAAACAAACAGGAAAATTAAAAATCATTGAAAAGTGCTCTAATACTATTTTAACATCGCCCCCAATTAGTTATTAGTAAATACATTCAATGTACAGACGCAAGAATTTGACTGTTTTATTATATGTAGGTATAGATGTATTATTTAATTTTCGATCGTAGATCGTAGGCCAAAAGTGTAGAGAAAGTCTGTGTGTCTTTAAATAAAACTTAAAGGCTGGGTTGACTTTAAGTTTTATTTAAAGACAGGCGGACAAACAAAGTGACCTTATGGATAAGTTCGGCATTTTACGTTTAAGGTCCACTATCCAATACTACACACGACCAAACAGTTAAACAAGCTACACGCTGCAGCTGGAAGTTGAAACAGCTACGAATTTACGAAGTATCTCAACACGAGTAGCTCCGTGACGTCATCGTTGTATTATTACTTTCGAGAGCCCACGTGGTAATGTTTAATGACTCGGCTAAAAGAGCGACAATCACAATAGAAATACTGGGAACAGGCATGAGTTCCTTGTACCAGTGATAAAACTTGGCATTCTTTACAGTGGGAATTGGAAGAACATGTAAAACCTTTTTGCTTTCTTTGAAAAAAATAGACATTGTTCAGCGGACACAAAATCTTACTACCGCCTTAATATTTATAGCTGTGCTTCATTCGGGTCTAAAGTCTATACCGTCATGTTTTTGGTTTCATCCCGAGAGCTTCCGAAGACGTAAATGTACCTAAAGTTAGTGCACCGAGTGCACAGCTCGCGCGCCTGGGACGTGAAATGACCTAAAAGCCTACAATCGATCCGTTATCGCGTGCATTATCTGCCGCCTTATCTCAAGGGCGTCTGTTATTTAATCACTTATGACATTTGTACGCCGGCTCACTTCGACTGTCGCTAGTGGCGAACACTTTCATCACGTCCAGGGCTCCCGTTCCAAACATCAAACTGGTGTTGGGAACTCTGTGCTTCTAATAATCTATAGTAAGGCTGTTGGTTGTTTTACAACCCCCCTGTATTTCATTCTTCTCCTCCCTGTCGGGTTCCCGCCCTGTAGTATTAATTTATTCTAGCGAAATAAGATGTTAAATCTAACGTAATAAGATAAATTGTTGTAGAATCTTATATTTTGTTATAAAACTTAAATACTCACACAGTTGGTTATTCCGTTGACTTGTGAAGGTGAAATGCTAAATTGACACTTATATCCTATAATATAATCTGCACAGGAATGGACACTTACAGAGAGGCTGTAGGCAGGCTCGTCACTCCTCACACAAGCCTAACAATGCGAGTGAGTTTGTGAATCCTTCAGCTAACATCAGTTCGTGGCCAATTAATTATGTTGTAGTTAATTACGTACTCAACTAATTGCCATTTCATTATATTTTCTCATTTGTTTTGTTATTTTTACTCGCTAGTTATTTTGGCTATTTTATTATTTCCTTCACAATATTGCGTGTCTTTGACAGGGCTGGAGGTCTTTCTGCTCGCGGGCCCCTGCGCTGTCCTTACATAGATCCGCCCTTGGCCCAGTATTCAACGTAATATTATAATTCTATGACAGTTCTTAGCCACATTGGCCACAGACGGGCAAAAATCTTCTTCGATTACTTTAAAAGTGGTAACTCTACAGTGAAGTGATGTAAATACGCCACAATCTCTATATTGCATAACAACGGCGGAACTTGCCGCGATAGCGTACACACTGCCCTCTGCCGGGCAGCACGCTGATGATGTCCGCACGAGGCCGCTAGATACATCTATTTCAAGTACGATTCCAGTTGCGACCAGGGATTCAGAAATCCTTGAAGCAAACAACACGGAAGCGAATTCTAAATTTATAATCGCCCGCAATGTTGACAAACATTATCCCGTCTCGCTCCAACACCAGTACTGCTGCGATGTAGGCGTCCCTCTCGCACGGCCATGATACCTTCTAACTCTACGTGATACGTATAAATATTAAAGTTGGATTAAAACATTTTTGTGCTCTGTTACGTGGCGATAGGGTCTCAAATGGTACGGACCCTCCGTATGAAAATTGAGCATGCCATCGCGTGTTAAATTAACGAAAATAGTTCATTAATTCTACGTTTTGAAATATATACTTTATAATATCTAAATGTCATTGTGTGAGGATTTCATTATGTTAGTTATTATTATCATTTGATGTTTGAACTGCAGGACAATATTTACGTTGAAAGGCTCTTTTATCTATAGAAGACTATAATCGCTAGAGTGGCTGAAATTGGCAAAACAATGGACAAATAAGCGCTATCTGCCCACATACTTACTATCCTTTGTGATAAAAATAGTCAAATGTAATAAAGAGCACGGAACCCAACACGCAATTCGCCATACATTTGCGCACTTACCGGTTCCAAGTTTAGTCGGTGCGTTTACAAATCGATATCAAACTGGTATTCTCATTAGCTGGTTGCCAGTTACATTCGTCGGTGAAGTGATTGTACAATACGACTTTCCTACTGATTCATTTCAGTGAGTGGGTACAAAACTAACACCCTGGTATACCGTAGTGCCCTGAATAGTTTTTACTTATTATATATTTGTATTTTTCACTAGCTACAATCTCTACGTACCCCACAATCTATCTACTATCTAATGAACGAATTTCGCACGTATGTAATATTTGTTATTCAATGGCCATACTTATCTATTACTGCGTCTCGTTTTCTATTTTATTTCGTCATAGTTTTCATTAATTAGTCAATTTAAATGGTGCCATTGATACGATAGAAGAAGATTTTCTTAGCTACAAATCCTATTTTTGAAATTTTGTTACGCTCCGTCTGAAGGTGGTCACTTTTCTGGCAAATATATGAATAAAACAGAACTTGACGGTATAACAGGGCTGCTCATTGTATAGAATAAACGCTAAAACATCTGAACACATCTAGAATTACAAAATACTAAGAATACAAAACTCACTGGACTTTACATCTGGTATAATGAACACCGTCTTTTAATTAACATCCAATTAAATATTACCGTAATTTGTCTTCCATGTTTTTTGGAGTCCACTAAAGAATTACTTATGATCTTAACATTAAAGTTTTCAGTGATGTTTAAGTATTACCGACTGCTGAGATCAACTCTTAATTATTTTTGTAACAAAGGGTTTGGATGCGTCGCAGTAATCAGAATACAAACCGCCTTGCATTGTTCCCCGCGTCTCGAGCTCGTGTACTAGGAAGTCATAACCGGCGAGCAAATTAATTCGTGTCCTCCAAAACATTCAAAGTTAATTTTATACTCCGAACACTCAATTCAAGATCAAAGTCCTAACGAGTATCGTGAATAAAATTCAACATCATCATCAACACGTGCACTGAGTACTAACTCCTGACCCCGCGTGAATCATTGCTTCGTTGCTCCTTTATCATTAGAATGATAATATTGAGGCTGCCAGTGACTCGTCCCTGCCCACGGCGGAACTCAGCAGCCTTTGTATGATTTAATCACATCCACTACCTTTATAAAACCAACCCAACGCCCAGCACTCTAGAACATATTATAAAATACCTTGTTTAATGCTACTTACGACTATTTTATATCGGCAAATGTCAGGGTAATCATTAATATTTTAATTCACGATAAATTTAACTTTATTACACTCGAATCTAGGCCTATTTTTGAACGCGCGACTAAGATAGGTATATCTCGTTTTAAATATTGGGCAAAATTCGAATGCAGTTTTACGTCATGACCCCCCGAGCCCTTCTGACACAGATACGCTGTTGTTACGCTGGAAATAGACGCGACAGCGGCCGAGAGCGTCTATACTCTTCTACATACTTTGTAACTGTGATAATGATTATGGGCTACAGCGCTTGAAGGCACGCGGAGAATGCGATCGGCAGCGCTTACAGCGATGATCCGTTTAGCGATGTTTTAAATAAACATTGGAAGGCAGGCGTCAAGTGGTCTAGACAGGTTTTGACTACGAAAGTACGCGAGTTTGACGCAACTGAACCTTGGCACGGATTTCGGCGATCCCAAAAGATCGGATTTAAAATTGAACAACTAGTAATTATAGAGTGTACATTGCATTGACACGGCGTTCGTTTTCGGTTACACCAAAAAGGTCGTGCCGTTCTGCCAATTCCAGTTGGCTGCGCGAGCCGTTCATAATCCAAACGGCGTCACCTCTAAATTCGCCATGAAAGCCTGGTACAATGACCGGTCGACTGTCGCACTATTTTATAAAAAAACTGGCGAGGGCGACTCCGCTCGGCACAAGGGCCCCTCCTCTCAATTTATCGTAATTGTAAGAGCAATTAGGGTCCCCGCTAGCGTTACATCCGATGCTCCTCACATGTACCGACTGCAGTAACGAAAGCACTGCATCACTAACTTGGGCATCTACTGCAATCTCTAAGTCTATTTCAGAGTAGACCAGTTCTTTCAAGTGATGCTCACACACACACAGCTCTCACAGCTCTTAATGTGACGCTTGAGGACCACCAAGTGGTAGACCAAAATACCTGCCTGTCAATACTTATTCTTTTACTTTGGCTGGTGCAGACATACCTTTGAAAAATTCAAATATGTGACGCGCTTTTTCTATGCGAGTTAATTTTGGGGATATTTAAAGTCACAATGGGTCGCTGTAACACTTGCACGAGCTCGGTTCAAGTAACTGCGATAACAAGCAGCTCGGTGCCGCAAGGACGTTTGTTGTACCGTGTAAACTATATCTGTATAATATTTGAACTATTGCAATGTGTGCTACAAATTGTGTGACAACAATTGAGCGGCCACGACGGGGGAGGTACCTCTCGCTTGCAAGGCACCGCGGCTACCTGACCTCTGCTGCCGCGATTCGTGCGGTGCGTGCCTTTCCGGTGGCTCATGAAGGAGGGCACCAGGTCTGCATAAATATTATGCGACACTAAAAAAGTCTCCAACTGCTATAGCCGGGCACTCGCTGCTATTTGTCCGGCTTTATCCGACCGCATGGCAACGTTCAACGAAATCACTTTGACCGGTTACTTAAGCGGTTATAGTGATGATAGTGCCAAATGTTTCCAACGTTCTATCTGTATAGGTAGTGTAGTGTACGAGGCCCGCCAGCCCGCCACTAGGGATGTGGTGGAGCGGTCAAGATACTGTATCGGCGCTTCTTCCGCCCTCCACCGCGATAGCGCCGCCGCCCCGCCGGGGGTGACAATAATATCCAGTTACCAGGTGTAGGCCGCGCAATGAGTTCAAGTTGCTCTAAGATGTTACTAAACAATGCAGAGCACGGTGGTGGTAGGTGGGAGAGAGTGCGGCTGATGAACTAAATAAACCTTTAATGCGTTTAGACGTATCCTTTCCTTGTCCACACAATATCTTCCCAGACACATTTAAAAACACCACCTCCTATTTAAGACAGCGCTCGTAACTTATAGCGCTAGATGATAAATAAAGATATTTTTCATTTTTTTTTTCATTCTCAAATGTATGGGCCGAGTCAACTATTCAATGTATTCCGATAATTTTGTCTGTCAATAATTTTTGGTCATTAAATTTTGTTTTTTGATAATTAGCCTAACGTTATCTCCAGTCGTTACCAGGGAAGCATGTCGTGGCCCTTGGGCCATTAGCTAATTCAAATACGATAATTAAGTGCATATGTAAATAGCTTGTTTGTGACCTACATATTAATGACTTTTCAAATCAACAGATTAATTAAAAAAATGTCGAATGTTTATTTGGCAATGAAAGGCTATTTAGATAAGAAATGTGAAGGAGAACTGTGGTGAAAGGACCTCACGAATCCAACCGGTTTCGCTCGTGACTATAGATTCACGAACTTTATCTTACCAGAAGAAATTGAAAATACTTTTCTATCGTTTTGGGTATTTTAGGTAAAAACTAAATGTGAGACCTATTTCGTAGTCTTCAAATGTTTTGCGAATGGTTTATTGTGGATTATGAATGCTTGAAATTCTCTCGGGAGAAACGTCGTATTTGTAGCAAATATACCAGGATTGCAACAAGTGTAAGGTGTATTAGCATAAGTCCGTGTCGGGTAAGTAAGGCGCGAGTGAAAGTATTCCACATCGCTTAACGGATGGCGGTGCGAGCCACGGAATAAAAATGTTACTCTTTTTCAATGGAATCGCATAATTATTAACAAGCTCCCACAGTAAGCCTGCGTTGTCATAAAACTTCGATGCTGTTGAAATCATAATCTACCTGTAGGCTGCGATAGAATGGGCTACCTGAATTTCAGGTAACGCCTAAGCATGCTCAGGGGTGGCCGCTGGGATTCCTCTCTCAATTCTGTTTTGAGTTAAAGCTAAAAGCCTTAATCGTCACAACTGGGCGCAACACAAGTACAAGTAACGAGGTACGTGAACCAGTCGGGACTCGGGACCCACCTCGGTGTCCGCATGTTTCACGACGCTGAACAGCTTCGTGCACTCACCTGAAACAAAACACAATTCAATTAGCTCGCGTGTAAATCACAATCAATCAGCAATCGTAGTTAAAATATACGTATGTACACCGACCTGCTCGCTTACTACAGAGGGAGTAAGGTGGTATATGATATGAGGTCCCGTGGATACATGCAGAAGTATTTTATGTTCTTATGTTCTAATGAAGTTCTAATGAATTATTCAAAGCGAAATCGAGAAAAACTCCTTATTCGCTTCGTCTATCGCAAATTCATCTCAACCTATGCGTGATCATGGATGGTCTATGATATTATATCTGAGGTTCGGTCATGATATATCTGAAGGAGCGTCAGCAATGATACAGCCTCTTACAAACGAGGATCTGAAAACGAACTGAGGAAAGTTGTGGCTAGTTCTCGTCCGAATATTGATCGCCCGCATCACAAGACGGGGCGTGCAATATTCATGTGCAGGTTCATTGCTTCCTTTGTTCAGGGGCTCGCGTAAGTGTTCACTTCAGCGCGGAAATCAGACACCGCAGACCTCGCAGACCCGCGGAGGGCTGAGTCTAGTCTAGACCGCTGGGTCAACGCACGGACAACAAAGACAACGCCGAGCAGTCGTTCAACCTGATAAGTCGATCTTTCAGGCCACCGCGCGAGGGATCAGGTGGCGGGAGCGCCGGTGTCTGTCGCGTGCACTCGTTATAGTGATAGCCAGCGTCGTCGCTTACATCGACTCACATTTGTGAACAACCGAACAGTAGTGGCGTTTAGACTTCAGACTATTATTAGTCACAACTTGATTAACACAAATTCGCCCTTTTGGTCCTCTATGGAGTGGATACATCTAACCGAGAGTTGTACAACGAATACACTTGTATCGTGACGTTTGACTGATCTTCATCATAGATCATCTATTCATTGATATTTTTTTTAGAAAATGCGGCTTAGTCATAAAATAGAACCTCAAAAATAATGTGTGTCAGCTCCTACATATTGTGATTGCACGCCTTAAATCGTTTCTGGAGCTACCTCCAAAACGGTAAGTGCAGATTATTTAACTGCAAATACACAACAAACACTCACTCCGGCCGAAGAGACACAGCACATTCATGTTCTCGGGTGATCTCACAGCTCACTGTCTCATGGCAACACAACACAACACAACCAGCAGCCCGCTGAGATACAGGACGGACTCACCAGCAACAAACACAACAACAAAATAAACATGTACATGTATAACTACATTATATACATACAAAATAAATATCACTGTGTAACCGCATTATGAGCCTATCGCCCAATAGTGTCATGAGGTATTTTGTGATAAATATACCTATAATATGTACTAGTTCCTAAGGAACTACATATTTAACTAGTAGTTCTTGTTTATAAAATACTTTAAAATAAATGAAAGAAGTAACTAAACTACCTATATCACCTACGAAGTGTTGTAACGGCTGGGATACACGTCGAAATATTTCAAGCGTTTATTTAATTTGCGTAATAAAGAGACTGAAATACTTGAATCCTGTTTGAAATATATTGTAAAGCACTCAGTTATCAACACGAATCTTACGACATCTTAAATACATTATCAACCCGTTCAAGCTAAGCAGGGAACATAGAAATCAGCATACACAGCTCAAAAAACATTTTGTTTGTGACGCAATCAGGTAAAAATTCATGAAATTCGGTGGAGCCGCTTCGGAATCCGGCCATAACAGATTAAACACACGTGGACTGATTTAGAACGAAGCACAGTTTGTGAGCAAACCAGCTAGAGGCGAGTGTCGGTATGAGTGATGTCGCTAGATGAAGCTGACGCGAGTATTTGGCAGCCGGGGAGCGGCGAGTGGCCCGCGGCCGGTGGAGCTCCGCGATAAGGTCACAAGGTTAAGAGCGGTTAACAGTTTGTTTCACCTCTCGTAAACCGAGCGTTACACTTTCTACCGTCACAAGGATGTTTGACCTCGCACCAAATTTTTTATTTTAAATTTGTGTCGCCGCTCGTTACGGCGAACTGTTGTTCTACTGCGTCGCGAGTCACGACACCCCCGGGTGGTGCGAGGCTCCGGGGCTCACCTGAAACGCGCATACTCCTGTGTACTACGCTTTACTATGTTTTCGGTTTATACAACCTTCGAATCTCACACAGGAGCAAAGGTAGTGAATAAATGCATTGTCCCTTGTAACAAAAAAAAATTAACAATCTGGCTATAATTTGAAGGGAAGCCACCAGAGTTTAAGTTGCACGTAACAAAGGAATATGAAATCGTACAAACTTCGTATAGCAACTCGATCGACATTTCCGTAAGTGAAGCCCGGACGGCGAAGACAAAGGTTAGTAACACGTACCGGAACAAGTAACCCCCGCGTCTGCACCCACACCACGGACGGACATAATGTGTTAAAGTCGACATTAACATGTTAATTGTTTCGTACACAAACAATAACATCTATTAAATAATTCAAATTTTTAGTCGTAAAGTCGTAATTTTTGGTAAAATGGAATTTTAAAAAGGCACAACAATAGATTTTGCTATAAAATTTCAATTTTATTGTAGTAATTATATGTATATGTCAGTATTGTTTTATAGAAAATTATAAATATTTTCATAAAATAATATTTTATGACTTTATTTCTATAAATATATAAAAAAATATAAGAAATATTGAAACACTATACTAGTAGTATAAACTATAACATTTTCTTTTTATATTACTTATTGACTTTAATATACCGAGTGCACTAAACACGTCTGCACTCCGCGCGCGCTCTCATCCAACTGATATTTCAAAACAGAAATCAGCTGTTTTCAAATGCACTATCCAGTATCTACAGGTTACGTCTAGTCTAGACTCCAGACGCCCCGTACAGCTACACCAGACATATGCACTCACTTTGTTAACTTCCAATGTTATTTACTTAAACATAATGTAGAGTGCGGTGTGGGCGGGTAGTTTTACATCCGCGTCGTCAGGGTTCGACTCCGGCGGTGTGGCCGGCGCATATAACATATTAGATGTTATATCTAGCTACGTCACGCTATATACATATCGTTATAAACAAAAGAGGCACGAGGCGTGACGAATACACCGATAATCTTATACATTTTATACGGAAAATGTAACAACATTTGAGTTAGGTACAGCACACTTTAGGTTTCGGTAGTCAATTGTAAGTCATGTAATATAGAACTCTAAATATCCTCGTCACTAACCATCGGCTAAGCCCTTTCTTAGATGACCGGTAAAAGGAAAGTGTCAATAAAATACACTTATCAGTTGAAGGGTTACATGAAATGTTTAGATTAGTCGCGGGTGTGAGGTGACGGCTCATCAGGTGTTTACAAACAAGCAGCTCCCCCGCGGGAACGGCCGTCTGCTGACTCAGCCGTCGTCGCAGCAGCTCGAGGCACGACTGTATGTTAAGATCTAGCCATGGCCGATTAGCAGACGAACTGGGTCAGACACACTCGCCTGATGCAGCCTCAATTAATGGCCACTCTGCCGATTGAGCGCGATTTGAGAGACAAATGCTTCATTGGCGGATGCGGACTAAAGAAAGGCAACCCACATGCATAACCTCTAGTGGTTTGTTAAGGGCTAGTGTTTGATTACTAAATAAGTTAGGCCCCCTCGTACGTCATCAACAAAACTACGACTGATCTAGACTATCCGTTGTTCAGTCCCAGATACCGAGTCCGGTTCAACTCTTGGACCGTAATAAATAGCGGGATTATTTAATTTCCTAATACCAAGCCATCGCAAGTACCGTACCCATGCGAGCGAATCCCTCCACGCGTCAATATTCGTCAGGAGAATGTGCACATCACTTTATACGGTTGGCAATAACAAACGCCGCAGTGACATCTGGCGAGGGAAGCCCGCCTCGGCCACAGGCCAATCGAGTGCGCGCCCTTTCGGAGTCGAAAAACTCATCACAAAAAATACACAAATACGGCGACCTTGAGCGCGGCGGATGGAGGTTCATGAACTTCCGCGCGTACATACACACAAACACGAACACGTGGCGCTCATCAGCAGCACGCCGCCGACGCGACACGCGCGTGTGTCACGTGCGGCACGCATGCCTGGCGGTCGCGGGTTTGGATCCCGCCCAACACAATATATTACGTCTAGTACACTGTACAGGTAACAGACACTTTATTGACGCAATTACCATTAGGGCCAAATGTAATATCACCACGGAGTGCTGATGTCTACGACTATCAAGTTGCATATCAATTTCGAATCTACCAAAGGCTATCCGTTAAATTGTATCATGACGTTACTGCGTGAGTTTGTGTCGTCTTATTCGTACTTTACATTCAAACTACAGCCGGTTGAAAATCAAATCCAATTCGGTCCGCACGTCTTCGAGTATTCAGTGGACAGACAAAAATATCCCGACGAATTGAGAAGCTCCTTATACGAAGTCGGTTAAATAGAAACAAACAAAAACACCAACTATAAATAAAGAAACAATACAACAAACACGCTCCACACAACAGGGCGCGCGAGTGTGCACGGACCCGCGCCCGCCGCTATAATTAGTTTATCTCCGTAATTTATAAATAAAATGCGACATGAGGTGCATTACCTCATGTTGTACCGTTGTTATCTACAGAGGTAGTCTCTGCAGAGCGATCTGCAGCCGCGATAGCTCCACGTTACTGTACGAGGTACACCGCCGCATAATATACCGGACAAATATACTGAGCGCGCTTCCATGAATCAAATTATAAACGTTATCGAATATACCAAATATAATAGGTATCTATAATAAATAACCAACGTTTTGGGAGCTCGTCGGACTGCGAGTCCTGGCACCATATCCGTGTGTCCGGTGGCATTGACGGGACTGCCGATATAGACCCCAGAATATATCTAATATTTAGTGGCCAAACCTCTCTACCAAGCTCGCAAGGGATTCGGCGTGAAGAACGTGTAAGTGATAACCTACATGACCTATATCGTAAAAACCCAGTAGTGAAATTCCGGAGCGTGGAGCGGGCGTGACCCGCGGCTGTTCACCGCTGGACCATCCCCGCAATCTGAGTTAGACTAAACAATAAAGTAGCGCATCTGTAGCGGCGCACGACAATTGGGCTACACTTGATAAGAGAACGAGGATAATATAATCAGGCCCTGCTCACAGGTCCGCCCGTGTGGAAGTGGACTCCCCGGGTTATTGTATCGGCGAGGTGACACTGGCGCGGGTACACTGACTTCAACGGTACGAGAGAAAACGGAAAAAACTAAAAACCCGTCCACGTGCGAGTCGCGCTCGCACAAATGTTCTGTACGTACCGTACCTAGGTATTAAGGCAGTATACCATGTATGTACATGAATAAAACAGGCCTATTCGGGTCTCGGCGGAGCCCTGCACGGCTCAGCTGTCAGAGACACAACCGGCTGATACGTGCTCCCCTCAGCCATTTTGTACGGAAAATCTTTTGGCTCCTCAATGAAGGGAGTGTGAGAGAGAATGACACCTCTTTTGTTTCCAAACTTGCTGCGTGTAAAACACGTCTTTTAAAATATTGCTCCCGTCTTACTTTTAATAATATCACATTTTTTCTCTGGCTCGCGACTGAGTGGCGAGACAGTGATCTGTTGCTATCTCGTGTAGTATCGATTTGACATATTTTTTGTTGTTCTCTTCAACCACATGTTACGCTAGTTAATTAATCTTTAGATCTCACCTTGAGGTATATATTTTTTAAATTAGTGTTTTATACTTCGCGGAAGATATTCATTCAAGTCTAAAAAAAATATGAAAAAAGAACTATTGTGTGAAAATAGCATAGTAAATTTAGATAGGTAATATAGATTTACATAAAGTGGTCCACGGCCAAGTGTGACATCTCCGTCGATTGACAGAAGGGACTGGAAGTAATTTGGTGCAGCTACGTTTACATATTTTATTCGCATCTCTTCTTTAAGATCCAGATGTCTAGGTTAACTGTACCGTGTAACCTAGATCCGGTTTAGGCCTCTCAACTAACTTGTTTGCGACTTTTTGTTTCCCACAAGTTGGATTAGTTGAAGCGGTACAGAGGCCGAGGAGCTGGAGAAAGGATTGATCATTATTATCAGCAAATACTTCATTATCATAATTAGCAAGTGATAAGAGAGAATTAGCGACATCGGTTCAGCCCTTAACGCATGATGCCGCGACCAAGGGCAATATAGATTCAATAGTATCGTATAGTAGTAGTAATATTTAGTAAGAGGTAGTGCCACGCTGTATGCTTGCATGCAGCCGAATTGGGCCGGCACGACCGGGGAGGTAACTCTCGCTTACACGAGACCGGCGTGAAGTGACAGCTGTGCCGTCGCGTTTCGTGCGGTGTGGAAGTAGCCGGTGGCCCATGGAGGTGGGAGGAGAAAGGGGGGCAGCGCATCTGTATAGTCTCTATGCAGATGTCTATGGGCGTCGGTAGTCAAGAAAATGGCTACAACTGCTCGTTTGCCCCCCTACACCATAAAAAAAAAAATAACAATAAACATTCATACAAACGTATATAGTTTTTTTTAATGAATGCCCGAAAATAGACCTGTGTAAATAATATTCGACGGACTAAGGCACCATCCCCTCTGCTCAACCCTTCCGCACGCCTGTCATCTTTCAATGGTACTTTCAATGCGAAGGGAAAATCCCCACAGGCTTCCCTGAAACGATCCGGCAAAAAAAAATCCCCCACCGAGTCGTTAAACAATTTCAGCGCAGACTACATCAGGTGCGGGGCAGGGCTCGGAACAAAAACACTGCAAGTTTTTATAAGGCGAGGTTATGGACCCCGCCAAGGGCTTCGACACGCACACACACACGCTCAAATTGTGACAATGATGTGCCGCCGCCCGCACGTATCGATAGCACCACAATATTTTGCACGCAATATAGTGTCTGCTTTACCATCGCTAATTATTTCATGCATTTAAGAGGTAAGGGAATGGTGACGCCCTTTGACAAGCTCAGGTCCAGACTAGCGCGACTACGAAACGCAGCAGCACTTAACATCGATGTTGTGAGCAAAACCAACCTCCAGAGTAAAGAAGATTCGACATACACCATGAACCCTACCTCTTGGCTCTTACTATATTAAAAACGACTTTCGTTGTTCGTCCACTTCCAAACTATTTATTGTCCATCCAACCCAGCTTGGGCCGCGTACGGCGCTGGACGATGGTGATATTTTCCTTCCCTGTTTTGCAAATACAGTTCAGAGTGTTGGATATATGCCACGGTGAATGATTAAAATAAATTAAAATTGGCAGAAACGTTAATTATCTCAAGAAACCCCACCGATGTCGTTCACACGGACGTCGCCGAGCGCTCCCCTGTCGCTGCCAGAATCTGACGCGCGCCACGGAATTCTCTCTCTCAATTATTTTCAGTAAGAGGTAGTGCCTCGCTGCAGGCATCCCTGTAGACGGATTGGGCCGACACGACCGGGGAGGTACCTCTAGCTTACACGAAACCGTCGTAAATTGACGGCTTGGCTGTCGCGTTTGTGGCGGGTGTGTAAGTAGCCAGTGGAAGGAGGAGGAAGGAGACTATGCGGATATCTACAGGCGTTGGTAGTCATGAAAATGGCTTGCTCGTTGGCATATTATACTATAATAAAAACCGGCCAAGTGCGAGTCCGACTCGCACACCGAGGGTTCCGTATGAATGGGAAGAACAATCCAAACGTAATGCATGGTTTTCAATTATTGTAACTTTACGCCTGCCGTTTAAGTTGACAAAAATCACACTTCTAAGTTAACGCAATAAAAAGTTATAGCCATATAACAAAACCAACGCCTTAGGCGGTTGCGGTACACATTTAGTAGGCGCCTTACAGTTATAAGTTGATAATGTTTTTTCCAATGATCTACATATAATTTACTAGTTTTCAGATTTATTCCTATATATGTGCTATAAGTTCTTACTTCTTGCCAAATTTCACAACTCCAGGTCAACGGGAAGTACCCGATAATTTTTGCCGATAGTTTTCGACAAAGTACGTTTCCATACAAAATTTGTGCATAATTGGCTATAACTTTTTATTGCGTTAACTTAGAAGTGTGATTTTTTCAAGGCATCAAGACGTAACTGACCTCCGTATTTGACAAAATTTCAGCTTAATCCCTTCACGCGTTTTAGAGAAAAAGGTCTTGACAGACGTACAGACAGACGGACAACAAAGCGATCCTATAAGGGTTCCGTTTTTTCTCTTTGAGTACGGAACCCTAAAAAGACTAAACCGAGTTCAGTGAAGTCATGATCCTTGTAGCGAGCCAACCGTTCGTGATAACGTCGAGTCCACTTCAGCTGTCACTCCGGCGCAGCTATAGTTAATTAGCTACTAAGACACTTTTATCGGCATGCGTCTCATCCATTTGCGGAAGAGCGGGGTCAGTTCCCCTTTTACCCCAAACCAAGTGGTCGGCCGACGAGCACACGTAGTTATACAAGGAGCTGTATTGGGCTCATCTTGGCTTCCACAGCATTCTTTCACGTAAAAGCGGATTTAGACTACAATCTCTAAAACAAGTGCGAATTTAATTAGAATAGCGGTTCACAGAATACACCAACCTACAAAGTTTCAACTACGTAGGCCCAATACTTTCGGAAAAAAATGGCTGTGACACACGGACGGACTGGCGGACAGACAGACATACGAAACTATAAGGGTTCCGTTTTTTGCCACTTGGCTACGGAACCCTAAAAATGCTTTATATCCCTGTATACATGAATGATGTTCTTAAAATGGATTTACGCGTGAGGAACATGTGTGAGGCAACAACTTCTAGCAGCTGTGTAAAAAGATGGCAGAATATCCGGCACTAGCTTTATAAGTTTATACTGTAGTTAGGGCTCGCGGATTCCCGGGGAAGGAAAAATGAGGTCGCGTCACATCACATCATGTTGTAGCAGCCACGTCATCACGCACTATCGTATGATGTTGACCAGTGATTCAGTGACACGGACTTATTTGGTATCTAAATATTATTAGAATTTTACAATAGCAATTAGCATAGACGCAAAGTACCAGTGGGAAGTGGAAACCTCATGACTACCGACGTCAATACACATCCGCACAAAACGATTTTCTGCCTCTCCCCCGCCCCTCTCATCATGGGCCACCCGTGCCCGCGACAGTATGACCATCACGTCCACCCGCTTCCACTGCGAGCCTTGGCAACTGGTCATCCATTCAAATCCCCGCTACATACATGTAACTCCAACACGAGTAACAATGTAAGGCGAGCACTTGTGGCGCACGTGCGCCGCAGCCCACA
>LUGF01040821.1:212252-224347 GCA_001625245.1 Calycopis cecrops | reverse complement strand
AAGCACTCTCAGCACACTTAATAAACTAGTGATATTTACTTTTACTAAGTCCACCGGCGTCCGGCTCGCTCGTTATACTTTTACTTTCCTGTTCCGAGGCGATTCGCGTTTCACAATGTTACTACTAGAAAAATTATATAATTTGTTTTTTTCAATTTTATCCTATTAATATTTAAATGTATGGATGTATGTTAGTTATTCTATCAATAATTTCATCAATTTAGCAGCGTTATAGATTATAAGGTGGATTAACACCAGGGGTACTTTTATCCTGACACTAATATGCACGGTTTTCTAAGGGTAGATTTTACACGAACATAGCAAGCAAAAGTATATCATAAGAATAACGTTGATTGCGGTGGAGCTGATAAACACATGTATCGGTGAATGCGAAATGTCGCAGCAGGCGCGAGGTAAATGTGTAGCGATATAGTTAGTGGTCTCTTTCAGATAACTGTGTGAGTTGCGCCAGTGTACCTCCGGCCGTGTGAGGTGCACGAAATACGTCGACGAATGACGGAGTCGGGTGCGAGTTGCTTGTCTGTCGAGAGATGGAAGCAACAAAATATTTTGTAAGGCAGTACGTCTGCAGGCCCGCTGCTTCGGATGTCCAGCTAGTTAGGCTCCTATCTCATAAAAAAGCGTGGGTTTGTTATGTACGTACTTGTACACATATATGTATTTATAGCAGCTGTCCTCAGCAACGTCGACTGATATTGATTATGTGATTTGCAGCGTTTGCGCGAACACTCTGTGGATAATAATAACAGTGTATGGTGTCGTCACGACATCGCCTCCACCTGCTGCGGGGGCCTGTGGCTCGCGACCCCCATAATCTCCCCTTGCCATGTCTTCAACGACAATACTAATCGAAATTGTTGCAAATTAAAGAAATTCTTCGTGATACATTCTACTTCGCAAAACAATTTTCATAAACAGGTACATCTTTTTTTTTTTGCTTTCTTGGGGCAGTTAGACACCGCAGCCGGTCACCCAGGAGGTGAGGCCTCGCATTGCGCTTGCCGATGAGCCGACCACTCACTAGAAGCCTCAGACGCCTCCAGGCGTCAGATGTATTAACACAATGACAGTAGCACTAAAGGAATCCTCCAGTATATCGCTACACGCGGCATGGATCAAGTTGCTAAGTGCTTCAGCGAGGTAAGACAACACGTGTTGGAAGCCAGTTATGTGAGCAATAAACATGGAAGTGACTTGCAAAGTTGCATTGTTTCACTACGTTGTACTACGTACGTACAAATTATTCCGACCAAATTATATAGCGGTTTGCCTGAAGAAAATGTCTACCAAAAAACCCACAAATTATTTACAATTTTACTTCGTTTTTCCGGGTACTTGCAACTACTCCGCCGCTACGAACCTACTCGTATGCGTAGTGGCCCAATTAAAATTAGGTATTTCACAGATAAGGCGCGACGTACTCATTGCTAATTAAATTTCGGTATGTATCAAAAGGAGGCAAACGAGCAACGTGTTAATGATCATCAACGCCTACAGACATTAGCACAACTGTTACACAAACGTGGTGCCCTCCTTCCAAACACGCCTCCTACGGGCTACCGAGCGCGATGGCGCGGGCGCAGCTGTGACTTTCCACTTGGTACCTTTTGCAAAATAGTGGCCTCTCCTATAAGCCTTTCCATCGGAAGCTCCTCACGTGTACCCAGCGAGCGCTCCCTCTATACCTCCGCCCTCCACATCGCCAACAATTACCATGAGTCACCCGGCCGCTCGCGGCGGCACGCAACTGCGGCCACGAGTTTACTTCTAGTGCCCACCCAGCACCCAGCTAATGTATTTGTTGAAAAACAAAACAACAGACCAAATGATGCAACCATTTGCAATACAACTTATTGTTTGGAATGAAACATCCTGCCTCATTGGATCCCATTTGAGCGCTCAACAGCAATGGAATTCAGCAAATTAGTGGGCAACTCACGATATACATATTAAACGTCGTCGTTTACAAACATCAAGTTCATTTCATCAATTATTACCAGCGCGATATTTTACAAGTTAAATCAATTATATAAAAAAAATTGCAGACCCGCCCCCACTTGGCTGGGCGTTAAAAAATTGTTTTATTATGATATTTAGCCTGTTGCTTCCTCATAATAGTTAATTTGTGAAGAAACTAGCTGCTCCCCGTGGTTTCACCTCCGTGAATTTCAATCCGTGGAAAATAGAAAATCATCCCATGGCATCCTATAATATGAACATTTTTCGGGATAAACGAGCCTGTGTATTTTCCAAGTTACTCTCTGTGTGTGCCAAGTTTCATGAAAATCAGTTCAACAGTTTTTGCGCGAAGCAGACACAAACAAACATACAAGTTTCGCATTTATAATATTCGAAGGAGGGTTAAATCGGACCAGTAAATTAGGGAGCCTACATCTAAAATATTAATTCCTCTTTAGAACATTAGTACTGATCGATAATAAATAGTCACTGGTACATTACACCGGCAGAACTGACGAGTTTATGAACACGTCAGTTTCGCGGGAGTAACGATTTCATGTGACCATGTCATCTTCCAGGTTAACAAATATCTATACAATACGCAATACTGTGGTAACGTAACATTTCAGTCAATTGAACTATAAAACATCATGAATTTTATCACAGTTGTAGAGCTTAATGTACTTATCTGAAATGGGGCTGCAGATATTAGCTTCTCCAATATTCGGGGACACGCGATAGTTAAATAAATAAATCATTGGATTTTATATATTGAGGTAAAACTTCTTTTTTTTTTTAGATAGAATCTATGCTGAGACAGAAGGTCAGTGCAGCTTCATCGATATGAGTGGTGAGCCCCTATGGTAAGCTCAAGCCACTGTATTTGTGGTCGATGAGGGGGCAGACCCCCCCCCCCTTCTTCCCCAGTACTGGGGGTAGGCAAACCGGACTTTTGCGATTAATAGGTAAACTATTATTATTATCTTGGCCGCGGACAGCGGGTGTCCTCAACTCCCCACCTCTGACGGAGGGAAGCAGCTCACGCGCGGCAGCTAAAAAGTGGCCGACACGGGTCATGAGCTAGAAGAGCTCGTAGAGCTATCATGACTGGGGGGCAGTAAAACTTCTACACGCGCCGGTTTACATTGGGAGTAAGTTGGCGAAAGCGTTACAAAAATCACACATAGGGCGAGGCCAATGGGAGTTGTCATTTAAATTCTAATTCGCTTTTTTGTATTTAAAAAAATAAATATTATATTGCATGTTATGTCAACGGTAATCAAAATAAATAATTAAGTTTCACTTAGTTGTATGGTCTAAAGCACACACTTTTTATTTATTTATCTATTTTTTTACACCTAACACCTACCTATTATTAATTACCGTTTAATTAGCGTTCTTCCGATAAATTTGACAATGGTTTTTTCATTTTTTTAAGCTATAATTTAATTTCATAATTAATTGTTGTGTTGGTGGTACCGTGGTAGCGACGCTAGGGCACGAGGACCAGGTGGGTCATGACTCGTGAGTCACGAGCGCTCAGGTCACTCACACAGTCAGTTTCCTCACTATATTTCGGAGGATACGCGCCACGTCATCCGATACTTGGTAATATGTCGATTAGTTTTCCTTTCGTTGCTAGGGATGAGCAAAAAGTTTTAAAAGGTTTGCTTTTTTTTAAGTTTAATTGTATAATTTCGGCAAACGAACAATCGGAACTTTTAGATAAATATCGACCCCCATGGACCTTCCACCTTCCCGGCCACCGAAAACTAGCACACCGCACAAAACGCGACAGCACAGCTGCCACTCTACCAGGGTATCATGCGAGCGAGAGTCGCGATCGTGCCGGCTGAATGTTTACATCCGAATGAATTGGTCATGATATAAACAACGTAGCCACATATTCTAAATACTCGAGAAATACTCGCATGGCAACAACGGTTCCAGCTAACAAGAAACTGCAAACTGGTACTTGTAAATAGACCGGTACATTTTGCACAAGTCAGGGGGGAACGTCCCTACTTCAGGCCTACGAACACATTTTACGACTCCCTTGTTTATAACCACCATCTTTATTAGTGTATATCGTAGATTGTTTTCTGTTAAAATAGACGAATAGGATGTTGTTGGTTAGTAACGTTGTTCACTTTATCGGTAATACATATTCATATGGAGAAGAATAACGCGTCAATAGGTGGACCCACCTACTTGTACGATTTTTTCTCGGCTGTGGCATGTGTGAGGTGGCCTCAATAACAAGATAGGGATGTTGCCAATTCGCGATGTGAAAAAAACTATCTCATATTATTTAAATTTTTATATGAAGTTGGTCCAATATAAATAAATATGTTAAATGCATATTTGTCATATGCAAAACACCTTACCTTGATGGACGTGTCAACAAGTGATTGATATCAGCAAGCAGTTGCATATAGATGCGATTTTCGAATAACGAGTCGCGTAATGGTTACATCACGAGCTTCATGTAAATTTTAAAATTAAACTCAAACTTTTGTGTTAAGACAATTAAATAACATTACAGCTCTTCAAATACATTGCTACTACTACGTAGCACTAGAAATACCTCGGCCGATTATCTTTTAATTGGTTGTAATTTGTAAAGGTATATTACATAGGTATGCATGAATTGTGATGGCCTTAAGAAATAATTATCTAAGTGTTTAACTAGACAATGAAACTCATTGAGCCAGGTTCGAGTGGCCATCGTCCGAGTCGGAAATCGGAATAGCTAGGAAACATCTCGATACAATAATTCACAAAGTCACAACACTATTTAACGGTTATCATTAGGCGTTGCACGTGGAACAGCATTAATATGCGTAGTGTTACAGTGCAAGGCCACTACTGATTTATTTTCGCTATTACATCTAAACCTGCCAACTAACTATATCATTAAAAATCAACCAAAATAAAACACAATATCGACATTTTAACAACCCTATGACGCCTGAATCATTAAACAAAATATTACAATCGATTTTCATCCCACACACCCAACATTATGAATTAAAATCGCATAAAATGAAAATAAAAAATAAAAAACAGCTGTATACCTGCCCGACCCGTTATAGTAAGCAACGGTCTGAAACCTGTGCAGTTTCTATAGAAAGGTAAACCAATGATCAGCTGATTTAAGTTTTGTGATAATTTTACGGTTGTAAGTTCCACATTACAACAGGAAATGATCAATTGCCACCAATAATAATGTATTTAATATTATGGCACTAATTATGAAAACAATAGAAACGGTAAAAAATATGTTTCAACTAGTAACAATTTAAAATGGTTGCATTATACGTTCAACTCGAACCTGTCATTTTAACTTTCTAAACTGCAGGAACGGAGTACGACAAACAAGCATACAATCGGCGGAATTCCTGATTGAAACACGTAAATTACGTCGGTGATTTAGTGAAATCTAAACATATGGCATGGTTCATCTCGATAAAACAAAAGATTACCTTTTAAGCAGCAAGCGATACCATCAACTCCACACAAAAACACCTGCGCTATAATATAACACTTTGATAATCGTGTCTTTTTCTCCTTAAATACATTATTGCACTGTTAACAATATGTCCGTAGCGTTAAACGCTGTCTTTGTGTTTTTAATTTAATTGGGTTTTGCTAACAAAGCGAGCGTTCGCTAAGCGCTCGTTGTAGTCAAGAACTAAAAATTAAAAATGTCAGCTGGGCAGGGAACGTTCTGATTGGTGAATCGATTACGCATAGAGGAAACTTTTCGCCTTTCCTTTCTTTTATCTTCCATCTCTTTCCCATTGAAAATATTTTTTCGATATTTGAAAGGATACCATTCATATCTGATAATTTTCTATAAAACAATAAGTTTTTTTTGTCATTACTTACATTTCTGATGTTTCATTTATTAAAAGAAATATAGTGTTTCCTCAAATAGAATCATATGGGAACAAAGCAATTTTGTTAACAACCACGAAGCTTTATTGACATTTGCGAGCTGCAATTCTATTGGTTAGCGCACAGCTGTTTTTGACGCCTAGTTTATTTACAAAATGTTTCCATTACTTTGCATAGATGGCACCATCAGTTCTTCAACAACAATTAACTTCCAACGATGCCGTTGAAAATAATCTTCAGATCCTACGAAAAAAAACAATTTTACTGCTTTTGATTATACTAACCAAAAATCAAACTATTAATTCTCCATGTATTTTTAAAAAGACTTGCTTTTGACTATAATCATTTGTCGTCGTCATGGTAGCCACTAAATAGTTTGCATATTTTAATGATAGTTTGTAAATAAGTGCCAAAAGCTATCTTTACGTTCTTAAAAATAATTATATATAGTTATATCTAGTTATAAATGGATTCTCTTAATCTGTTGGAACGTGAAAATGAGTTTAAAAAGCTTAATAAGCAGTTGGAAAAGAAGACGGAAAGTCTGATGAAGGAAATAGAAACAGCGATGGTAAATTTAATAATACCTTAAAATATAATTTTGTTTCACGCTGTTTGATATAAATATACATAAACGGATATCAATTATATTCTATATTACTATTTAACACATTAAGTATGTAGATTTCTCACTTTGAATAAGTCTACAATGCGGGGTAATCCACTGTAAACAACACCAAACATATTGAAGAGTTAGTAAGTAAAATATCTAATGCAACATTAAGTTTTTAACAATTTATAACATCACTGTTACAGGCAAAAAAAGATATATTCTCTGATTTCCCCCGCAGTTTGACACTCAGTCCAAAATATGAAAAAAAGAAGCATTTCTGTGATTCTTCATCTAGTGTACCCAAAGAGACTGTGGACGTTAAAAAACTAAAATCTCCAAAAAATTATGTGCCTTTGAAATGTAACAAAGATACAAATAAAATAGAAACAGCAGAATGTGCGAAGGAGAAACAATGTCAGTGGTGTGTTCTGGCACCAACCAAGAAGGAGGACGAGTTGCAGTTCTTATATGCCTTTGTGTCTGTTTGTGTTGAGGATAACATACTGCCGAAGTCATTTATGAAAGGTATTTCTACTCAACAAACTATTAATTGTATGAGTGAAGCATTTGATGAGTTGTGCCTAAGTCACAGAGGCTATTTACACTCCATGGATACGGCTGAAACTTTCAAGTTCATAATTGACACAATTTAAGTATTAGTGTTATGAAGAACATTCAAGAAATGAGAAATGACATAAATTTTATGTACACATTATAAAACAGACACAGAACGATAGCTGTAGTTGGTGCTTGCAATCTTTTCGAAGCATGTGCTATATTGTAAACCCTTTATCAACTTCAAATCTTTTGCATTTTTAGTAATAACTACAACTGAGATTGACTCCTTCTTTTCCAGATAAAGTAAATTTCGAAAATGTTTGCAAATGTTTATCAGCAAAGATAAAACTTTTACAGGAACAAATAGAAAAGTTAACAATTAATATTAACTTGAAAGTGAGTATTTCATCTTCCCTGAGGTATATATAGAATTCAAGGAAGGAACAGTAAGTATCTAGAGGAATTTCACTTGAAAAGAACTTGCTTATTATTAAAAATCCAGTGGGCCCTTACTTCAGCTACGGCACTTTCTTAGGTGTAGGTTACTAGTACATAGTAACTTACTACTAGAGTTAGTTAAGAATGCTTGAATAGATACTTGAAAATGAACAGACACTAAATTTTTGAGAGATGTGCAAAGGAGGACAGTCTTAAGAATTGAACTTTATTAAAATTATTAAAAAGAAATTGGGGACCATTAATCAACTATCTGTATACTAAGATCTCTGTTATGAACAAGTATATATGAAGGGAAATTCATGAGCATAAAAGGATTATTGCCTTTTGCAATATAAAAATCATGATCAGTCACAAAACTATATACTTAGTAGCTTCCGCCCGCAGCTTGCTCTGCGTGGATTTTGGACTTCAAAAATGGAGATTCTCAATTCTTCCAAATGAAAGATTCACAGCTCCTCCCCCGTAGGTGATAGCGTGATAATATGTAGCCTATATGTTGACCCGTCCTGTTAGTAATATTCATGCAAAATTTGAAGTAAATCCTTGTAGTACTTTTTAGGGTTCCGTAGCCAAGTGCCAAAAAAACGGAACCCTTATAAATTCGTCATGTCTGTCTGTCGCTGGTACGGAAACCTCCGTTTGCGAGTCCCACTCGCACGTGGCCGGTTTTAAGTTTAGCCTGGAGATATACACACATACAGAAAAACAGGCAAAAATTCTAATAACTATATTTTTATTACTATTGATTGTAGATCACGCCCCAAGTATTCTTTTAAAAAAATATTCAATGTACAGTTTGACATTCCTTTGATTCCTGCTTCATCCCAGGGGTTAAAAAGTATAATCTAAGTCAGCTAATACCCTATGTGTATAACAAATTTTATGAAAATTCGTTCAGTAGCGTTATTGATGTACAAACATCCAAACAAAGAAACTTTGTGAAATTATAATTTATATGACTAACAGTGCCATCTAGTGTTGACATGGAAAAAGACTGGCACATATGATTTAAAAGACATACAAAATGATTATTAAGTTTACGTTACGTTTAAGTATAAGGAACGATTTAAGGACGTAACGTTTTACTCCGCTGACGTCGCTTGCGCACCGTGTTCGTTCTGGTACGGAGCTGAGACACAGGTTTTTCCAGACAAAACAATGCGAGCAGTACATGAGCCAGCTGGCGGAGCTCGAGAGCACACGGATGAAGCTGCGGAGCCGCGCCGACAGCATGCGGGCGGATAACGCGGCCGTGCTGGCCAAGTGCGCCCTCCTGCAGAACCGGCTGACGGTGAGTGTTTATATTACAGCGCCGACAGCATGCGGGCGCAGACCGCGGCGGGGCGGACCAAGTGCGCCCTCCTGCAGAACCGGCTGACGCTGAGTGTTTATATTACAGCGCCGACAGCATGCGGGCGCAGACCGCGGCGGGGCGGGCCAAGTGCGCCCTCCTGCAGAACCGGCTGACGGTGAGTGTTTATATTACAGCGCCGACAGCATGCGGGCGCAGACCGCGGCGGGGCGGGCCAAGTGCGCCCTCCTGCAGAACCAGCTGACGGTGGGTGTTTACTCGTATTTTACGACTTGCTTCCACCCGCAATTACGCCTGCGTGGATTTCGGATTTCAAAAATGGTGATTCTCAATTCTTCCGAATGAAAGATTTCCATCTCCTCCCCGTAGGTGATAGTGTGATAGTATAGCGTATATTATGTTGACCCGACCTGTTAGTAATATTCATGCAAAATTTGAAGTAAATCCAAGAGGTACTTTTTGAGTTTAGCCCGGAAATACATACAGACAAAAATTCTATAAACTATATTTTTGGCTTTGATATCGATTGCAGATCACGCCCCATGTATTCTTTGAAAATAATATTCAATGTACAGTTTTGAATTTCCTAGTGTGTATAGATATCGCTAGAGGGAGTTGTGTGGAGAACTAAACCGGGCACGACCAGCGATATAACCCTCACAATATTCACAGGCTTGGAATAATGGCCATGATTGCGATCTGTGCGGTTTCTGAGACGTCGTATGTGCTAGCAAGTACCTGTCAGCACTGACTCTAGTTATACTGATGTTTATGGGGCTCAGAAGTCGCTTATGTTGCAGGTTTTCCTTGCACTTTGTGTGTACATTGTACTTTGTGCAGGAAAAAGACAAAGCATACAAAGAGCAGAGGAGCGAGGCAGAGAGAGCGACACTGGAGGTGAAGAAGCTGAAGGCTCGGAACAGCCAGCTGGAGGCGCTGTGTGCGGCGCACGAGGAGCTCGTCGGCGGGCTGCGGCAGCAACTGCAGGCGGCGCGCCTGGCGGAGAAGGTTTTTTTTTATGGTATAGATGGGCAAACGAGCAGTAGCAGCCATTTTCATGACTACCAACGGCCATAGACACGTGCATAGATGCTATACAGAAGCGCTGCCCTCCTTTCTCCTCCCACCTCCATGGGCCACCGGCTACTTACACACCGCACGAAACAGCTGTCACTTTACACCGGTCTCGTGTAAGCGAGAGGTACCACCCCGTTTTGGCGGCCCAATTCGGCTGCATGCAGTGTGGCGCTACCTCTTACTAAAAGGTGACTGCACCGTTTTACGATGTTTGGCTCTAGGTGGCGTTGGGATATGTAACTTTATAGTAGTTTATGAGGGTGCTTCGACTGCTTGCGTCCTGTGAACGACCAGTGGACTAGGTACAGCTGTGCGACTGACGGGCTCAGTAGGTCAACTGTAAGCCAGCGGTTAGGGTTCAATGTTGGTATATATTTTAATAATAAAGATTTATTAAATTGTAACTAATTAAATTGTATTAATACGATCCTAATGAAGCTCATGTGGTGCGATACCACAGAGATATTATTTCAAATGTAAAGTTGAAACCGAATCAGGATGGTGGTGGGTACCTCTCGCTTCTCGCTCACACATGACCACGTGGCTACTACTAAGACGTCGGTGACAGGAGGCGCGCGAGTGTTCGCGCAGCAGCTCGGCGCGGCAGGCGAGCGTCATCTTCTCGCTGCAGGAGCGCGTGCGCGGGCTCGCGTCGGCGGCGAGCGCGCACGCTCGGCTCGTACGCAACCTGCGCGCGCAGAACAAGTTGCTGGCCACAGAGGGCGCTCTGCGGGCGGTCGAGAAGGAATTTGACAAGTTCCTCAGTCAGGACTTGTGAAAGGTCAACCATTTGTGCATCACCTTGTTATATAAGCGTGACAATCTTTGTGTGTGTGTGTGTGTGTTGAAGGGGATTTGAGAATGGCTTACATTCACATATCAGCCTCGCAGATGGGGCTGCATCGGTATCTGGAATATACAATATTGTAGGGTAAAGTAATGGGTCGATAGTGAAAAAACAACGTCTGTCGGGCAGCTAGTTATACCTATAATTATTAGGGTTTCATAGCCAAATGGCAAAAAATAGAACCCTTATAGATTCGTCATGTCTATCTGTCTGCTTGTCCATAAATAAATCCATAATATAGGATATAAAGCATTTTTACAGTTCCGTAGCTAAATGGCAAAAAAACTGAACACTTTTAGTTCCGTTATGTCTGTCTGCAGAGCCGGATTAACCCTGTCATGGGCCTGTAGGCACTACAATTTTCGGGCCCTTTTTCTTTACCTATTCTGACTGAATAAATCATGTGATGTATTTTTTTGCCTTCTAGGGTTTCAACATTTTAGTGTCAAAATATAGTATTTTTTAGAAAAGCTTTTAAAAATATAGTACCTTGCACAAACATATATTATTTTAGTAGGGAACAATAAAAAATAACCTAAGTTACATTTTACTAATTTATTTTTTATTTTTTACTGGCCAAAAACTATATTTTTTTGCACTTCTTGCATTTTTTTCTCTCCAATGAAACTGGCAGAAGGTTTATCGCAGTCAATTTTTATATTACTTTAAATCAAAAGCTCTAAAAAAAAAAATATATGTGCTCTGTTTCTTTCTTCACACCATTTCGAATTCATAATCCTTTCTGTGAATGCCGAAATAGCGGGAACAGAACGCAGAACATTGATCTAAAATATAGTATTTTCGCGTACTATATAATCATTTCTTCAACAGTATATAGTACGGAGTCCCGAAATATAGTACAATACTATATATTATAGTCCGATTGGCAACCCTACCTTCTACTCACATTCCTGAATATAATTCCAGATATAGGCATGGATGACATGACGTCCTAACTCCTATGGGTCCAGACATCGCAGGCTCTATCCGTGCTCAACGCGGGTTGGTTCCGTGTTAGTACAGAACAGTCACTCGCGCAGCACACGCTTAGAGTAAGCGTACGTTTGATTCCGCCCTAAGTCTAGGTGTTTTCTATGTTTAAGTACATGAAAAATTAAAAGCTACTAAATAATTTTTAATTTAAAATATATATTTAGCCAAACGAAATAAACAAAGGAAAAGGTGAAGTACAGTTCTGTTAATTTAAATAGGGACTTTTCTAACTTTCTTATATATAAAGTCGTTTACGACTTCTTCGATGTGGACCTTTTCCAATATATCATTTTCAATTGCCATTATCGACAATGAATTTAAACGATGTTGAGACAAAATATCAATATGACTAAAAT
>LUGF01040821.1:190566-203833 GCA_001625245.1 Calycopis cecrops | reverse complement strand
TATCAGCCGTGGATTAAGCTCTGGCGGGGCCCAGGGCCCTTTTATACGTAGAAAAATGACCTTAAGGCCCTTTAGCCTTACGGGGCCCGGGGCTGCAGCCCCCTCCCTACCTGGATCCGGCGCTGATGGCTATGCGGATGCTCCAGAGCTTAGTTTGTTATTGATAAGCTCGTTGCTCCCTTTTGCTATCAAGAAATGATTGCTCTCAGTGATTCCAGTATAATTGTACTTTCAATATAGAAATGGAGAACAGAAAGAAATAAATCAGTATGTGTGTGTGTGTGTGAACTTACGTAACACGTTATAGTACGTCTTAGTCGTAAAATATGGAATGCATCGGTTACCACTGAGAATCGCATGATTCTCAGTTTTATTTTCTAGTTGTCAAACGTCCATTTTGTTGGATTTTTGTTTCAGAACTTGGGTAGCGTTCAAATATTACGTAACGCAATTAGGGAGTAAGGAACCTTTTGTAAAACGTTACAGGGGCGGGATGGGGTCTTTAGTTTAACGTGTTACGTAACATTGTTTTATTTAATAAAGAAAATAGGTTATATCCCAAGTTGGAAAAAAATTGTCAAATTTTTTATTCTTTCTTTTTTATTCAATTTAAGTAAATATATGTGAGTTCAGTGTTACGTAACGTTTTGGCAGGGACAGGGGGGGCTACACAACAACATTACGGCGCGTTACCGGGTTCATCTTCAAAAATTGCGTTACGTAATACTTGAACGCTCCCTTGTACGATTTTTATGAAAATGTTATTTTTTTTTACTACATATGGACCTAAATTATTTCTTAAAATATTCTCTTTAAATAACATCTATTGTTTTATCTACAATCACAAAATATTTTTGTTGTCATCCTCTTTGTATGTACCTAACATAAATTAAAAAATTATAGCTCGAAATTATTATAAAAAGGAAAAATTTGATTGTGTGTGTGTTTGTGTTTGTATGTAACAAATAGGTTCCGAAAGTACGGGACCGATTTCAAAAATTCTTTCACCATTTGAATACTACGTTATCACAGGACAACATAGCCTATTTTTTACCACGGGAAAATGCTTAATTCCCATTGGAAAACGGGTAAACTTCTAAACGGATGAACCGATTGGGTTAAAATTTTATTTGGGTATATAGATGATTTCTTGGATGCTTAAAAACTACAATTGGATTCGGTAGGTGGCGCTGCTGTCGGTATGTCAACTACTAAACGTCTTGACCGATTGGGTTGAAATTTTGTATGAGTAATAATCCTATTGATATTATAAATGCGAAAGTTTGAATGTTTTTTGATTTGTGTGCGACTCCTTCACGCAAAAACTGCTAAACCGATTTTCATGAAATTTGGCACACACATTGAGAGTAACTTGGATTAACACATAGGTTAGTTTTTATCCCGAAAAAATGTTTATATAAGATGCCATGGCATGATTTTCTATTTTCAATGAGATCGAAATTTACGCGGGTGAAACCGCGGGGCGCACCTAGTACATTTATAAAATGATCAGGAAAATAGTTATTACAATTAAAGCAAATTTATATTTTTGATTTAAGGGATAAAATTGTTGAGTTAAAAATATAGGGAATAATTGTATTTACACATAAAATGTCTTAAAAATTGGTCTGTGTTACCAACAGCTTGTCAGATATACGATAACAAAGTCAACCCCTTTTCTAAGATAGCATGTATAGAATAAGGACGGGATCCAACAAACTTGAATTTAATTTCACGTTGGAAAGAGAGGAGAAGAATCTCATACATAACAAGGATGTTTTACATTTAAATTGTAAATGTTTAATAAATCTTTTCTGAATCGATCCAAGCCTATAAACATATGTACCTATGTTGTATTGAGGATTCCAAATTCGGGAGCAACACTGCAAGGAGCTACGAACATATGAGCAGTAAACAATTTTGAGCACTTTGGTATTTTGAAATTGTGTACTCACTCTAACAATAAATCCTAATAATTTGTTGGCCTTGTTTATAATATACTCATAATGCTTATTGTACTCCAGCTTTGTATCATGGATGACGAACATCTGCCAAGCCTTGTAAGCTCTTTCGCTTTTAGTTTATAAAACAAACCACTTGTCTTAGGTGATCGGCTAGATGTCAAAGAGATGCATTTAGAAACGTCGGCCACTCTACTAGCCTACTCGTCAAACCAGTTTAAGTCTTCTTTCAGCAGGTGACAGTCAGTTGTCATCAGCATATAAAAAAAGAAATTGCGAATGCTTTAAACATTTTTTATATCAATTATAAAGATATTAAATAGGAGAGTCCCCAGTAACGATCCCTGAGGCACCCCTGATGGTGTATAACACCAAGCAGGGGAGAATCCATTGCGTACTATTGCCAGCGATCTACTTGCTCGATATAGGAAGCAAACCAACTAAGGATATTACCAAATGAGAATGATTTTCTTATCTGTAGGTGCGTTTGGTGTTGGCAAGTGTGACTCCGTCTAGGTGCAGTTAAATAAAACAACATGTAATGATCGGTATGTATAATAAACATGGAATACATAGGCGTTGGGCTGCGTGACACGATATGTACCAACCTTACAATATAAAATACAACTTACTGTGGCGGAGCGCCGCTAACACTGTACAAACTGCTATACAACGACAAAATGTTCCGATAATTATGTTGTTGTTTCAATATTACTTTATTGAACAAATTTGTAGCACGAACAATCTTCAAATAAGGAACCCAGTGACATTTTTAGAAAGACTTTATTTAACTTGCCTACTAATTTCACCACTTCACAGTAACTTGATAGGTGCCACAGTCACTCCGCCACGCCTAGGCTTATTGTAATATACTTCAATACAAAAAGGTCTTACCATATCACAGAAGTCTAGATTGGGAGAACTGCCGGAACCGTGCAAGGGACAGGAGTGGCCAACCAATGGAACTAACGCGATATATGCGTCCTATAGTGGAGGTGATCCGCGATCGTGGCAAAAATATATAATAAGTAAACATAAATAAATGTAGTGAGTTGGCCACCCCTGCCCCACGGCCGAGCGACGGCCGCCAGACGTATAAAATGTAATCTCCTATCTACTAATGAACAATCAACAGTTACCTTACCAACTACCGGTTACACAACTTGTAGGCGCAAATTCGCAAGTACGTATACAATGGAAATGCGTTTACTATTTCCCTAAACATTTACGCTTTAGTGAAACACCCGGGCCCTTGCGGGTGCTCTGCGTCACCACAGCCGCAGTACAGAGCAGTTCAATAGTCCCCGTCACATCTGTCCGAGCAGACGTACGTTTAATATAATTGGTACAGGGAACTGACAGTGAGAGACAAGCTGACTCGATATACTCTGTCAGCATATAAGCACACTTTCGAGCTGTAAAAAACTTACACACTAACGAATCTTTATCACCAGAAGAACAAAACAGATACATGAAATTCCGACCACCGCTCCCGTTATGTGCCTATTGTATGTATATCATAAGAACACGAAGCGGCGAGTTAAGAACGTTTAGGATACTGAGAGTCCCGGCAGGACGACTTACAATTTAAAAGCATCTTAGTAAATGAGTAAGTCTTTTATTATCAACACGCGTACCAACAGAATATGGCCACCAGGCGCGCCGCCGTCTCTCGTCACTGCTCGTCGTCGGGCAGCTCTGGCTCCGGCTGCTCGTTGTCCTCGCGGCGGCTCGGCTCCAGCTGGATCACGGGGTCCGCGGTGGCCTCTGCCAGGTTGGTCACGGACTTGGACTTGAAGCACTGAAAGTCCACGTGTCTGCTCTTGGCCTCCTCCTTCTCCCAGGACATGTGGATGAATGGCCTCTGCACGTAGTTGTATATCACCTCCGCGCGACCTCCGGGCCTCTTGCGCACCTTCTCCTTGTAGGTGGGGTAGCCCTCCACTCCCAGACGTATTTTCTTTAGGCCTCTTTCTTTCATCACTTGTTTGGCGACATCTCTGGAATAACCCATCATTAACATTATTAGCAGCTGATTAACTTGGAGTGTCACACAGATGGTGTACCTAGTATGAAGTTCAGTGAACTCACAATATTGTTTTCTCAGAAGGTTTTAAAAATATCTGTTCTTGCTCAGTTTCAACACTAGGGGAGTTTACTTTACATTTAATCGAGACAATGATTTGAAATAGCCAAATATATTTCACAATTGTAGAAATGAGCTAATCTTTTAAGTAAGGTTTAAAATAAATAAAAGGCTGTTGCAATAACAGCTTTTATTTGTCTTAATCATTTTAGTATAGATAAATAGCATATTGCAATGATAAAAATCAAGTTATAATATTAGACTAGTTGTAAAAGTTAGTTCAGATGTTTTGAGGCGTCCCGATAGACATACTAAAATTCCCGAATTTTGGCTACATGACGTGAATCTGGCCAACTGCGAAAGACATACTATAATGCACAGGTATGGGCGTCCAAACAAGGGCTCTCCCTATTCCCTCATTCCTCTTCTCCGGTGGTAGTAGTAATGTCGGGAAACCAGTCGCAGGCACAGTTGTTAGAAATTGAGAAAATCCAAAAGATGTTAATAAATAAGTAAAAAACAAAATGTGGAGCTGAGTACTCGTGGCCTATGGCTAGACTACGAGGTAGTATCGCTCTACTTGTAAACACACTACTACAAACTTCTCTGTTTGCTAATTTATTTTCATTATGGTGTAAGAGGCTTATGAGTCATCACAAACACTAGCGACTACCGACCTACTCATAAACATGTTTACATGTTACCCACTTTTACTGGAACGCACCACGAGTCACTAATAACTCACAATAACTTTCCAGTGACTCACTCGCACACTCACGCGACAGACAACCGGTCCTGGGTGGACAGGTAGGGTGTGTCGAGTTTGGCACGAAGTTTGAACCACTGTGAAAGCCGTCGGCCGCTATAGTGGAGTGCCTCCGAGCTGGTAAACTGATTGCCAATATGCTAACATCACTTACCTACTTAACTACTTAGTAAGAAATAATGCATGCAGTCGACTTGGGCTGTCACGACCGGGCAAGTACCTCACGCTTACGCAACACCAGTGTAAAGTGACAGTAGTGTTGACACTTCGTGTGGCGTGTAGTCGGTGGCTCACTATGTAACCTTAATGCGGATGTCTATGGGCGTTAGTAGTTATGAATATGTGTCCGACTGGTTGCCCTCTTACACTATAAAAAAGCAGTGATGTACCTATTCTCGATGTACTTGAAGAACCTGTAAAGTGGTGTAGAGAGCACCGTCTGGCTGTACTCGTCGCCCATCTGCGGCGGGTACTCCTCATCCCACTCCACCGAGTCGTCGTCGAGCAGCACCACCACGTGGCACTCGCGGTCGCCGCGCTGCGCCGACTCTACCATCAGCGGCAGTATCAGCCGCTCCAGGAAACTCTCGAACTGCCGCCGGGCACCCTCGTTGGACAGCTCGTGCAGCAGGCCTCGGAGGTTCTGGAACAGTTGTGTACATTGTTAAAGAGGTGACAGATCATTGTCAATATGTAATGGCGTATTGTAGGTATTTTAAACATTAGAAAAAGTCTTAAGTCTGAAAAGCCATGGATTTTGCTCATTAGAGGATGTTTAGCTACTTGCCAAACACCAGTAGCCAAACATCTACACCTGTCAAACTGTAAAAAAATCAATTTACATAATACATTAAAACCTCCTCCTACTTGCATAAAAATATCCTAGATAAAATCAAATGTCATAATGTGGATAGGTATAGTTGGTACAATTCTTACATACCTAGCACACCTAGTAACTAGGAAATAGCCGGTGGTCAAAGCCAATAGGTATTCGAAATATGCGTTAAGACATACCTATTTAGAAATAGTTTTAAGAAATGTATAATGTAAATAACTCTTTTGTTAGTCATACTTTAACAAGCTTAGAAATACAAATTTAATCAACCCAAGTCTTAAGAAGATAATATTTCGATAGGTATATTTATTACAACAATAATTATATTTATACAAGGTTGATAAAGGGCATTAAATTAAACTACATATTTTGTGTATCATTTCAATGCAACACAACAAAAATCAGATCAATCGGAGCAATAGTTTAGCCACCTGAATTTTTTTTAATTATTGGCCACTACGTACATAATATATTTATTAACAGTAATCAAGCTGAAATTTATGAAATTTTTCTATGAAATGTTGGTGAAAATTGAATATTACAATAGAACTAAAGGAAAAGATCTAAAAGTGGTAATTAACTATTAATTTCCAGTTTTCGATTTCCTTGTTATAGTGACAGAACATAACAGAATCATAATAAGTAGTAGTAGTTAGTTGGTGTTTCAAAACTATACTATACTATACTATAACTATAATATACTAGTATATACTTTACTGAGAAAAAGGGTCTTGACACACATGGTCAGGCAGACACCAAGTGGGAGAAATATATTTTCTTTTGGTATATTGAACTTTAAAAATGTAACCATTATTTCTAACACCTCTAAAGACCTTTTTTTAGGAAGGTATTAAGATATTAGGCTGCATGTTCTGTCAATAACTCTGGTGTGAAATCAGTTGGAGCAGAGACAAATCAAACTTCTAATGATATATGTCATTCCACCACTCTTAACCTTTCAGTTACCGCGAACGTACATTGACGCTTCAAAAACAGGCCACGAACACGTGGTCGGTACCGGGAGCGTTAAGAAGTCTACTATTAAATATCCCATATATTATGTACAAGACCAGTATAAAAATTGTCCAGCATCTGCAGGTTTAAAATGTTCCTACCAAGTAAGAAATTAAAGCTTTTTAAAGTAAATATCTACCTGACATCTCACAGTATTGGCATCAAACGGCACAAGCAAATAATCACAGGCCTCTCTCAGCTCCTGCACAGATACAGTCGGGGGACATCTGATAGTACCACCTCTATAATATTCCAGGATAGCACGGAAAACTGTTGCAGATATACCCTCCGCAACTTCATATTCCCCTCGTTCATTTGTGTGGGTGAAGTCTATACCTGGAAATGCAAAATAACTTCTCTAACCTGAGTTGAACAACCTCATAAATATGGAAATAAAGTTCACAGAAATAAACTTCTTTGTAAACCAACTGAATTTTTTGTTGGTATAAGACTGACCTAATTAAAGAAGCTTTCATAAATTAATGATTCATAAGCACAGAATGTTAATTTTCTACCACCATTTCTCATTTATCCTCAATATAAAAACAAGAAAATATGTTTTCATTTATACAGAGCATGTACTGATTCAAAAGTACCAGAATAATAATATTATATGCAGCCCTTTGTTGATCAATAGGGTATTTGACAATTTTTAGATTTTTTTTTATTTCATTCTTTGACTTGTTAAACATGTTACATAAATATTTCCAGAAAATAAACAGTATTAACATCAAAAAATAATGTTATGGTTTGAGTTATTACAGTCACGCCTAAAACAGTGCAAAATTTTACAATAAATATGATTTTTTTTAAATAAAATAGACTTGTATAAGGTTTATTATTATCTTATATAATATGATGACTATAATTCGTACTATATTTTGATAGTGTAAAATAGCCTATTGTATTGAAAAGAATAATTAAATATGCATTGAAAAGAATAATTGCATGCTACTAAAAACTTGTTTTAAGCACTTCACATAATAAACAAGGGCTGACTGTTCATTGTAAATTTATACAGCCAATACAGATATGGTAGTCAGCAGAGGAAAATATTTCAGATTAAGAAAGAACTCACCTGAACTAAACATTCTTCCTAACATTGTATTTGGATGAGCAGTAAATTGAGCAGGGTCGACAACAAAGCGCGTATTGTCCACTACTAAAGTTATTCTATCTTCACAAACTTGATTTTTTTGACCGTTTTTAGGCAGGTCCTGGCTCGAAGTTGAAGGAATAGGGCCGACAGATGAAAGATTTTTAGGGGGCTTGGCTGTTGGAATACGCCTGATGTTTGGTCCGTTACGCTTAGACAGACGTTTACGTCGTTCTTCTTCCGCAGTTCTGTATTCTTCTGTATCACTACTGCTATCTGGATAGAAAAACATTCGATCTAACATGGCCTCCTGGCCCTTAGCTTGTGAATCAGACATGAGCTTTAGCTTTCAATCAGCCTTCACATTACACTAAACACTTTCTGGTTACACAATAATTCCGACTTAATTATTATTCAGTTAAATAGGACCTTGGTATTTGTTTTATATTTTTTTACTAAAGTAGGTATATGATTATAATAAAACGTCAAATCGTCATTGCCAATTGCAGTTTGCACTCGTGAAATGACAATTGACAGTTCGAAATTTGATGTTACTTGGGTAAAAAAAAGCTATACAGAACAGAGCGTCATTAAAAAAATATTCGATTATAATGTAATAAATATCTAGACCACAAGTGACAAAGCAAGAAATTATAAAGTTACATAAAGTTCTAATAAAACCGTTTATAGTAATTTGAAATGAACACAAAAAACCTCATTAGCCCATATGCACTGTCAAAGACCACCTTCCCTTGAGTAGAAACTATGTTAGGAAGTAAGACGTTTTCATTCTGTAATACAGAAATTTCGACTTTTTCAATTTTAATAAGTATTTATTTAGATTTAGAGCCCATTTCTACCTTTTTCAAGCCTATTTGAAAACGACATTACTTCGGTTGTTGACCCTTCTCTTGAAATCATTCAGCATTCTATGATCTGTCAACACAATTTGTCAAAGCAAAAATTACATATTAAAGTACAAGCTTTCTGCATTGTATATATCTAAATTAATTTAAAATTAAGCAAAAATGTTCACAATTAGATAAATCCATATAATAATTTGTAAGACTTCGGCTGTGAGTGAAATGTGATTAAAACAACTTTTGTATAATAGTGACGTACTTGTATAGAAGGGTGTTATTTGAAGCGATATTCGGCGAAAGCACGGGCGTTTACGACTTTTATTTCTAATATTATTTATTAATATGGATAGTAGTAATGAATATCATGATCCCGATTATCCAGAAAAACCTATATGTATCAAACAGGAGAAAGAAAGTCCCCACGAAAGGGAAGAAAAAATTAAACAAATTGTTCGTAAAGAATTTACAAACGAATTAGAAGTAAGAGAATCTGAAGTTATGTTAATAGATCAAAGGTTAGTCCATTTTATTTGTTTTGATATACATAAATGTTATGTATTGTAAACACACATGTTACAATCAATAATAATACTTGCTATCATGTGGGAATAATATGCATCGACTTATTTATTCTGCGTACATAGCACGGACCCGAATGTAAACAATAATAAAAGTGCGTGGTAATACACTCGAGCCTAAGTATGAATCTTTCACCTGCATAATTTCAACAATTAACCTAATATGATACAAGCATACCTATAAATAAGAGGTTATTTTTTAACTGTAAATTTTATCACACATTATACAAATCGTCCAGCTTTACTCATAATCGTTTTTGAAATATATTTTTAATATAAATACTAAAATCTGCCCATATCATTGACATTCTGCAGTTGTTGAGTGATTACAGTAACCCTGCACAAAATATCTGTAAAGACTATAGGTATATATAGGTATTGTGGAGAGATTCTTAAACTGTATGTTTGGTTTCTTTCTTGCATAACAGTATGTATGTGAATAAGGTCTGTCAATGGTTACTATGGTGCATCTGTAATTATTCACATCATCTTAGATTGGAATCTTTGCCAGATTTCAACATCCCAGTTTGCTTCCTCACAACTTTACATAATATATCAGTTTGAGTATCACTTTCTTCGACAGTGACTAACATCTAAAGATGTTTTAATCTGTTGGCTCATTGCCGGGCTTTTGGTACAGTTGTTCCTGCCCATATAATTTCTGAATTGCTTCAGGCCCGGTACATATTGAAGTCCCACTACAGAGCAAAGACTACTTTACCTATTTAGCAAACTAAATGATGCTTAATAATAGAGAATAATAGTATTGATAGCACGTCATAAGACCCTGAGTGGAATTAGACGACTCCAGCGCTACAACCAAAATTATTGTTTTTTAATTTGCAGAATGACCAAAGCCAGGAGGTATCTGCACCAAATTCGTTACCATGTAGTCAAAAGTTATTACTTGGAACAGAAACTTATGTTATCATCTAGTCAAATAGAAGACGATGTGGCAGCACAGACGGAGCCTCGAGCTAGGGCAGAAGTGAGTACTAAACTATACCACAGTGTTAAAGATAAGTAGCAAAAGTAAGGCCATGATTCTACCATCCTACTTATATTATAAATGCGAAGGTATATATTAAGTCACCGTCAGATAGTGAAAATCGTTAGTTTACAAAATAACTTGGATGATTGTAAACTGTTGAAAAATTGTGAACTGTACAAACCATTCACGATCACAATTTAACAATGCGTTAAATTGTGATCGAAAGAACAAAGTTCACAATCTACCTGATTGTGATTACCTCACTCAAGGACTGCACACAAAGGACTAGTAAAAACGTTTAAGCCCAGGAAACTGAGCTACATTCCCGTCTCCTTTTTTATGATCTTATGGGAGCACACGAGCAGTCGGAGACATTTTCATGACTACCGATACCCATAGACATTCGCATAGAGGCAATGCAGATGCACTGCCCTCCTTTTCCTCCCACCTGCATGGGCACCGGCTACTAACACACTGCACGAAATGCGACTGCACAGCTGTCACTTTACGCCAGTCTCATGTCAGCGAGAGATTAGAGGAGCGATACCTCCCCGGTCTCGCCGGCTGCATGCAATTTGTAATGTTGCACTACCTTTTACAATAGAATTTGTATAGAATAGGAACCTACCGACAATAAGAAGATTTTTTATAAAAAATAGTTTTTTTTAAATATTTCGACATTTTCCTATGCAAATGTGTTCAGTTTCATGGGCTAAACACACCCTTTCCCACCCTATACCCCTCCCGTTATGCTTCATCCTGTTATTCTATTGCAATCCGACTGCAAATCTAACTTTGTAATCCTATATATTTATATGGGATTACAAAGGTATAAATGCAGTTAGTGTATCTAGAAAACTAGACCGAATTTACAAATTATTTTTTGTTTTCTTGGTTTAGGCACTAAATGCTAATTGTATTCTAAACATGAAGCTTCTGTGTCTGCTAGAAGTGCAGATTTTGCCTGTAGATTGTAGTTTCACTAAGCTTTAGGTTGCTTTTAATGCATTCTTTAAATATTGTTTTCTATTCAGGTAGCAGCAATGCTGCGTGAAAGTCAACCTCGTATTCATCCATCAGTGCTTAAATTAGTGGGCAAAAAATCACTGGACATTGAGGAAATATTATCTTCAAGAACACAGAGAACTAGGACCAGGAAGGACTATTCGGTAAGTTATCACAAAATACATACTATGAAATATTGCTAGGTAGGGGGAGTAAGCCTGAGTAGTAAAGGTGAGTGTTGATGATCATCACAAAGAGGCCTCTTAAACCTACACCCGGAATCACAAGTCCCGGGGCTACTCGGGGTTACTTCCTCTGCCACACGATGGACCCGGCACCCGCACGGTGAATCCATGGAATGCTAATATAATAATCTCTCTCTTTTATGAGATTTCTTTTTCATTTAAAAATAAATTCTTATTAATATTGATCCGCTCTCGTCTTCCATTAGGATGTAATTGAAATACAACCTATTATCACAACTAAAGTACTTGGTTCAGTTCAATACAAGATATAGGAACAAAAATTAGAGGTTCTCTGATACCTAACCCAAGCAACCCTTCGAAATTTGAACTTATTATATACCAAGACCCTGATTGATATTAGTACCTTTTTAAGCAAATAAGGAAGCAGACACTCTCGAGCCTTTTGGGGTCCACTGATGCCCACAAAAATTCACGCTACCAGATGTTGTGTAGAAAGTTCTTTTACAGCGACATGGTGTCGTTTGGCCGTCACTTCACGTACACAAACTAAAGGTTTATAAAAGTGCTACTCAAAACAAATAAATGAACCGTTGAAAGGGAGGGTACCTTACCAACGAAAGGTACGAGAGATATAAATTGACAAACTCATAAATATTTGCGGCACACATGTTTTATAAAACGTACGTACGTACACTTAAAAGTGTCGTACAAAGTATTTTCTTCAGTGTTATGAGTGCAGCAGATACCTATATATTACAACAAAATGTCAACTGTCTGACTGTCGCGGCCCAGGAGGCACAGCCTGGCGACAGACGGACGGACAGTGGAGTCTCAGTAACAGGGTTTTAGTCTTAACTCATGTTTATAGTTCTGTAGTTCCTGTACACTTTATGCAGAGCTACAATATAGGCAAGTTGTTGTGCAGGCGATGGTGAAGTCTAAGAACTACACGACGGCCGCCGACGACACGCTGAGCCTGCGGCCGGCGAGCGCCGAGCGGCCCGCGGAGCCCCCGGAGCCCTGCACCAGCCGCGTGCGGAAGGTGCCCAAGCACCTCGACCCGAAGGTCGAGAACGTGGTCACGTTGGACGAGGTCACGAGAAACAAGATGAAACATCGGTTTAGAATTATTATAGGTTCGTGACAGCTTTCTACTGCACTTGTGTGTTACGGATGTCTGTGGGCGTTGGTGTTCACTTTACATCAGGTGACCTAACTGCTCGTTTGCCTCCTATGCTATAAAAAAAAAAAAAAACTTGTACGCGTATTACTTCTGTATATTCTTATTGTTAATTAAAATAAAAGTATGACAGATGTACTCAAATTAGATATTCCTCATAATAGGAGATAGAGAGCAACAGGCAAGTGATTGTGAATACCGCCGACCATAGACATCCGCAAAATTAGGAGTTTTACAGACGACGTGCCGACCCCAAGAAATGCATGCCACGATGTGATGTTTTTTGTGACGTCCATTACATATTTTTAATTTTGCATACTCCTACTATCAACTAAGAAAGTAATTGTATTCTTTCAAATGCCAAAAGGTTACCTGGAAGATATTGCTACCTAAGCAATAAGGTCGCCTTTTGTGTTGTTTTAATCATAAGCATATCTTATAAGATTATTTGTATATATATTTGTGTACACAATAAAGAATCATTCATTCATTCATTCATTCATACAGAGCGAATGAAAGTGGAAAATAAATAAAATCTATATTGTCTATAAATAATAATTAATTAGATTCTCTAGGCATTAAGAACTCATTGACATCAGAATTGCTTTTTTTAGAGTATTACTCTATAGTACGTGGTGGGGAGATTCTGAAGTACATAGGCTGGTGTGTGTAGCGTGTCTCGTGTT
>LUGF01040821.1:162666-181429 GCA_001625245.1 Calycopis cecrops | reverse complement strand
GGGGGGGAGTGGGGCAACGCATCCGTGTATAAGCTATGCGGATGTCTATTGGCGTCAGTAGTCATGAAAATGGCTCCGACTGCTCGTTCGCTATTTTTTTATTATTTTTTTTGTACCTACAAGAGGTTGTACTATAAAAAAAATAGGTATTAAACTATAGAATCTGTTATTGAAGATGAGATTTCTATTCTGTGGTAGTAGTAGCTTAAATCGGCAGCTGGATTCTCATATTAGTTAATAAAAAAAATTAAAAGGAGCGAAAAAAAGGTTCACTAGGAACTTGTATCTTTTTAAAATGCCTACATAATAATCACCAAGGATATTTAGTTCAAAGGGTTAAAATGATGAATGATAAAATATAATATGTATAAAGTTTTAATGTAGTTTAGAAGCTACCAAAGGTTGGTATACTCTGGCAAAATCAACAAATAATAAAAAAAAAAAAAAATAAACACGAATATCTATTAAATGTGGTGACTATTTAATGTAAAACGACTTATAATATATTATTTTACTTTTACTTACTTACTATTTTCACCCATAATTTTTAGCAAAAACACTAATTTCTAAAGTTTAACTATTAATGGCAGGTTTAACTGATTGTGACAAAAATAAACCCCTTTACTTAGCTCCGCGTATATCTGTCTACAATTTACGAGCTAACTGTAAGGTTGGCGAACAGAAAAAAAAAAAATTTTTTTCGAATTCTTATCCGTGTGCGGCAGACGCCGATCGGCGTCTAAAAGTTTCCTTATGAGGTGCGGCGGACGCACATCGGCGTCCCGTCGAAAAAGGCGGCCGCAACGGAGCAGAAATTGTAGTTCGGAGCGCCGCATTGAATGGGTTAAAGCGAAAATACTATAAATAACGCGTCATCTCCGACACAGACTACAATTTACTCACTAAGAACGAAAATACTAAATACTGAGTTCCCTTCCTTCCAGTCCCGTCATCAAACCCTGGATGTCTGTAATGATAAACCTTATCTAGTAGTGGTGAGACGACGATTGCGATCGCTGTGAAAAATCATTCGGCTATTCATAAACAGCGATCGCTGTATGATGCTCTTTGCGCAAGCAGTGATTGAATCAGTACATGCTTATAGCGACCGATCACTGTTATTACGCGTTCGCTGTGATCGCGGTCAGCGATGCAGCGCACGGGATTTTTCACAGCGATCGCTGTCTGACCAAAAATGCTGCAGCTCATTGTTCTATAGGTCATGCATCTAACTCTAGCGGCAATCATCATGTTTTGACTTGTAAAGACTTTTCGTTTTGTTTTTATTGCTAATTGCGATTAGTTCATTTAGTATATTTTGATTTAGGTGTGTGAAATACATAGACTTAATATACTTTTTATTAAGTCTATGGTGAAATATAACTGCTCGTTATCGGATAGCAATAATTAATAATAAGTTGGTTTTTAATTAAATAGTAATTACGTAATAATATTAGTATATTTAATATATTTTCTATAAATTAATATTATTTTAAAAACTTTTAGTACCTTCATGTTATAAGTACCTATTTATTTTAAGTTGGTGTTTACCTATTTTTTAATAGCATAGTGGCTATTTAGGACTTCATGTTTAGAAGCATTGAAAATGTTTGTTTTGGGCTTTTTATAAGAATTTAATGTTATTAAAATAGATAGGTATAAGACTTGTTAGAAAAGACACATTTTACGGTGAAGGAAATAGGGATACAGACAAGTGACCTTCAAAATGCGATATGAAATATCGTGATCACCGCTAGGCGCGGCGCTTAAAGTAAAGAGCGATTAAATCACTGCTATTTTCTACAACTGCTCGGGGCGATCGCTGCTATTCAAATGTCACTCTTAGGCCCACCTATATTATCTAGATGTATCGATAAGGAGTTCCCGTGACCATCGTGCAACTGGATCCGCAGTCCGATCCGAGTGCATCTAAAATCCTTATCAATAAAAAAATACGAACTAGCCCCCACACGATATGGTTTTGACATTTAAAAAAAGAGTTCCCATGACCTTCAAGAGGGGATTCTGCGTTCTAACATGTAAGGTACAGCGTCTACACTGTAGAGTGATGTCCGACGCCCCACCGGCGCAGCCTCCTGGCTGACGCGGGACACTGAAATCATTATAATAGCTACGCGTAGTCGGTCCTTGAGCTTGTCTCTTTCTTTTTTTAAATAATATTCGTTGGTCTTGAAAGGAAAATAAAAAAAATGAAACGCAAATAGAACGATGTTATACTTATTTTTATTGTATGTGTATAATTTAACAATGGCGGCCTGCAAATATTTTCGAGGCACTCTCGTTGCTTTGCTCCCCGACGCCTCGCGCACGCTCCTCCCTCCAGCACGCCCGCGCCGTCTGTAACAGACTGGCCACAGGTTACCTACGCTGTTTTATATTGCGCGTATATCTCGCCGAAGCAAGGGGGCTGATTTCGCTCGTTCACGCTCGGCAACTCAACATCTCGGTCGCTGTAATTTGACGTCAGTCGACAACGATATTCTCGATCCCACAGTTTATTCGTGTAGGAGACTGTTCCCGGCAGCAGGGATGTTAATACAAACCAAGGAAGAGTAGCTACGATTTGATTTTTAGGGTTCCGTATCTCAAAGAGAAAAAACGGAACCCTTATAGGATCGATTTGTTGTCCGTCTGTCTGTACGTCTGTCAAGAGCACCCGCATATATAAGTTTGTCAACTTGTCGCAGGGTAGTGTAATTTTCTCAACGTCTATTACTTTTGCTCATACCTCCCGTTCCTACGGAACCCTCGGTGTGCAAGTCCGACTCGCACTTGGCCTGGTTTTTGAGATCGAGATGAGATTTGTGTTCGGATAACAAAATGTTAGTGCGCTATAACATCACTGGCCGCGTTCGTTCAACAAGTCAGAAATAACTTACTCACAGTTCCCAATGAAGCCTCTGCGCTGAACTGTTGTCTTACATGAGCATGCCCGGACTTGAACTGTATGATGTTTATACGAGACGAAGATGGATTTAGTTAGAGTGCCTAGTGTGGGTAGGTTTTGTCAAGAGCATATGTCCCAAGACGACTCTGATGCTCGGTCGAGACTTTTAGTCCCTTTTTAAAAGGCTACAGCTGGAGCAGTATTTTATATTGTGATGCGATTTACAAACGAGTAACAACGCTCCTGGTTGCCTTCAGAGTAGTCGCACAACACGGGGCTGCAGGAGCACACATGTGGCGAGAGCGACTCATACCTGTGGTCTAGGCGGGCACGTGCTGTCCGCCCAGAAGCGGCGCAGGCGTGGGGGCGGGGTTGTTGGGCGCGTTAGGGTTCGGGTCCTTACGCCGCTCGGATTTGATCTTATCGCCGCTCATGATCGCCTTGATGTCGTCCGCGTCGAGTGTCTCGTACCTGCGGGTCAATAGCGGATCACGCGTTAGCTGGTTTACGTAACTGCCTAGCGGGCTAAAATATCTAACGATAATTGACTAAAAGAAATGGTCTTTGAAGTTTGAAGAACGCCAATACACACACCAAGTGTTGTTGAACCATTTCAATTTTAAAACATTTAAACAGCTTAACAGAAAAACCGTAAACATAGTTTAGGTTATTTCTTTTCTATATTACCTGAGCAAAACAACATTTTATCAACCATGTGTGCATAATCTTCGACAAGGCAATCCAATGAAACGACAGCTGCGCCATGAGACGACTGTTGAGCCCACAAGTGTACAATATATCAAAAAAATTGCCTTAACGACAAAAAACGTCCTAAAGTCTTGCTCCCATATTCCTGGATCGAACGAATGCATTTGATTTTGTCTAGCACAAAACCTATTAAAAAATACTCTTTACATACAAGGAATTAGAGGAGTTGATAATTTCTGAAATTAACGGTGAATTTACCGTGACGATGACGTGGGCGTACACCTGACACTCACACACGTGCACCGTGTGAGTACTCACTTTAGCAGCGCGTCGGAGAGCGCCTTGTGCTCCTTGGCGTGCGTGCGCAGGATCGCCTTGGCGCGCTCGTAGCTCTCCGACAGGATCTTCTTAATCTCGGCGTCCACCTGACACACACACACACATTAGGCGAGGGACACTTCATAGGGCGCAAGTGAAAGTTCAAATGAAATGGTATGTGAATATCATCATACTAAATGAAGACGTGTAGTGATGAGAGCCGACGAATGATAAAAGACTATTTTAAAAAGACATTATAAGCGTTATAGCGTTGTATCCTTACAGTAGTTTTTCATAGATTTTGTATTTTTATCTACACTAATGTTGTAACATTCTACTTATGTTTCCAATACTTGACTTATAATGACTACTGTTATAGCTCAGACAACAAAAAACTCAATTTAAGCAATTTGACATGATGTTATAATATCCAAATCGATATCGTAAAATGTCATTATAACACTGTGTGAGAGCGAGAGAGAGAGAGTGAGTGGTGAGAGAGCCTTATGTCAAAATCCTTAACAGCGCGCGCTCGCTCCTGATTGGCCCTGCGCGCGCTGCAGCTGCGCTCTCATGGGTTAGATTTTAATGGCGGCCAGTTCCAAAATACACGTGCGCTTGAATTTCATGTTTCGCAATGTTTTATTAATTGATTAATTGCATTAGTGAAGATAAAGTAGTGTATGCAACTGCATATAACACGGGTATTACTCTCTAATTACTCGTTAACTATTTTGAAACTCGCTTCGCTCGTTTCAAAAACTCACACTCGTGTTTTACTACTCTTCATTATACGACAGTTGCATAAACTACTATTATCTACATTCTACAATATTGCTTACTGTTAAGTAATAATCAAAAATATCCATTACGTTCACAATATTTTTGAGGCCTCTCATCTCAGGATATGCCTGATGTGTGGCACACCACTCACCAGCTCGTTGGTGTAGGGTCCCAGATCGGAGGCCCCGAGCCCCCGCGGCGGCTCCAGTGTCCGCAGCCCCACCTTCTCGCTCATGCCCCACTCGCGCACCATGTGGCTGGCGATGGACGTCGCCTGCTTCAGGTCCGACGAAGCGCCTGTACGCACACACACATCCATCAATAGTTGTTTGGCCAAACTTGCGCATCGTATCGTGTTAGGTTAGCCGAGTCTGCTGGAAGACTAGAGTTTGTACAGATGCGTTGCCCTCCTTCCTCTTTTCTTCTACATACAAATTTTACCCGCGAGCTAAAGGAGCGCAACAAAGTCATGATACGGGGCCCCTTAACTACCGTTAGGTAACCAGCTAAGCCTCTGACTGAGTGTAGGTTTATAAATATCTGTTTACTTATAAATATCTGTGGACTTTACACACCACGTTAGCCTAACCCCGTGCTAAGTACCGTAAGGACTTGTGTTACGGGTACTAGACAACGGAATATATTTAATATGTTTTATAAATTTAAGAAGTTTTTATATATTTAAGATTTTTATTATAGAAATACATAGATATATATAGATAAACATCCATGACCTAGGCGGGATTCGAACCCGCGACCCCTGGCGCAACATGCTCCGCTTATCCGAGCCCTGTACCACTGCGCCAGCCGGTCGTCAAATAAAAACCATTTTAATGTCATAAGAGAAGGCATTTGCTTGAGCCGTCGCTGCTGGGCCGTGGGCGGTTTAAGTTGGTGAGTGTATAAAACACGACAGATAGCAGAGAGGGATCAGTGTAGCGGGACGAGGGCAGCACGCTCCACGTGTCATATCTGCCAACGCCTGTCCTACTGACCTGAGGTGACCTTGTCCGGGCCGTACACGAGCTCCTCGGCGGCGCGCCCACCCATCATGGTGTCCATCATGGCGAGCAGCTGCTGCTTGGTCACGTGGTATCTGCGCACGCACACCGTTAGCTTGAGTATGGAGGGTACAAGTATTTCAAGTGAAAACATATTGAACGACGTTTGGACAGGGAAAAGTGTTATAAATTGACGTCATCCAACATACTTCCTTTGCACAGGAATGTGGAGCCACGGTTCGTAAAGTATGTGCTACCAAATACAGGTCACTAATAAATAATATTTTAAGACTTCCCGTCTATCGGCAGTCCCTACGACCGCTGTTTTTGTGAGGAGTGTCTACTTACTTATTCAACAGGTTTCTAATCGCTTAGTCTGGACTGTTCCAAATATAAATACCAGCAATAAGTTGCACTGTAAGAATGTTCTTCAACATTTTAGATTAACATCTATGAAATATCAGCCACTCAAAAATGATTTAATGGCATATACAGAGTGGCGCCGCAATGGTGACATCAATTTAACATACATGTACGTTTTCGCATTTTCATTTCATAGAGGTATTACATTTCCATTAAACATTATTATTTACTATTATTTTTTTTATAAAATAGCATTATAGATCAACCTATACATAAAGAAGTCTCGCGCCGAGCTCAGGTTGTAACGTCGCGTAAATTCTTTCTACATGTCGAGACTCGACAGTCGCAGCCGCATGTTGCGCGGTTGTCAGCTCTCTCACGTAAGTAATTTCATTAAGTAATTTTTGCAAGGACGCTCCCTTTTAATATTACTTTTTTATTATTTAGTTTGTTTGAAAAATCATTTTTCTCAATTTACGAAATATTTAAAACTTTCAAAATTTATATAATTACTTGGCACTAGCCCTACCCGTATGTTAAATGAATGCCGCCATTGTAGCGCCACGCTGTATAATATATCGTCTGTGATTATAGATCATGAATCAGAGATACAACTACATTAAGGACTACATGAGGGACAAGAGAGGAGGAGAGGGGCGGGGGGTTCAGTATTACCTCTCCTTGGCGGGGATGTAGGCGGTGTGTCCGAGCGAGGGCCCGCGCGGTATGATGGTCACCTTGTGTAGCGGGTGCGAGTCCTGCAACACAAAACAACGCGCTTTACAACTGTTGGCGGCTCAGCGGAGAGAGGAGTAATCAGTGACCCCCAAGCTTTCAATATTGGGATCCTATTTTTAATAAGGGGTTTTCCCTTAAGATGAAGTATACACTAGATTGGCAATGCAAAAGAGAAAGAGCATAGTATACGTATGTTGGCCCATGGAGGTGGGAGGAGAAAGGAGGGCAGCGCATCTGTATAGCCTCTATGCCGATGTTTGTGGGCGTCGGTAGTTATTAAAATGGCTCCGACTGCTCGTTTGTCTTCCTATACCATAAAAAAAAATGTTAGAGCGAGACAGATATACTAGACCATTGTGTACTGTAGCGGCTTAGCGTCCTTAGTGACCAGAACATTTTCCTCATAATTTCGAAAAATCTTTGGTTTTAGAGTGTAAATTAGTATTTATTAGACTTGGTTACGTTACCAGGATGTAACTCATCTAAAAAAGAAAACCCACATTTCATATGTAAATACGGTTTAAATCTTTAGACCTCTAAAAGCAATGTTTGAGAACTGTTACAAAAGTTTTATACGCAAATAGATGAGAAAATTTATAACATTTTATTATATCAATGCCGTAAATACATATGACTATGATTTAAAACAATAACAATTACCTACGTGAATTCCAGTTGTATTTCACCTTGTTTTTGTAGAGATTGACACTATCGATAACTTCTTATCGATATTATGTCCACATAGTAGTAGGTATAATTCGACCACGAAAATAAGTTACATCGGCTTTCGTCGTTGACGCAGAAGAGCGCAACATAGGCCGATCTAATCCGATTTATAACACCAATTCAATAAAAACCTTAATCTTCACCTCATAAGGCTTAAAATATAACTAACTAGACGTGAGCTTATGCTATCTCGCTCGTGATATGTCTGTGGCTGTACCTTGGTATAGTAAGCGACGACGGCGTGGCCGCCCTCGTGCACGGCTGTGAGCTCGTTGGCTTCGTCATCAGGCAGGCGCGAGCGCCGTGCAGGTCCCATCAGCACCTTGTCGCGAGCCTCCTCCAGGTGCCACATGCACACTGACGCCGCACCTTCGATGGCAGCCCTGTAAAATTAATTTTTTTTATTTCAAAAACGAGCAGTCAGGTCTACTAACGTCCACAAACATCCGTATGCAGATGCGTTAGTTTTGTTCTCCCTTCTCCGCTCATGGACCGCTGGAAACTCGCAAATCCAACGAAATGCAACAGTATAGCAAAAGTAATTATACATAAAATTTGTATAGCAAATTGCTCGCGCATTGCAGGACGGATAGATAGTTAACAAGTCCACGCCAGCGAGGTGACAACAACTTAAAATGGACTTATTTTTCTATAGTCAATTGCATTTAATGATCAAGCCAAACGTGTTGTATATTATATTTGTTGATGTATCGACCTATAGGACAATTCAATGAACATGAAAAGATCCTCAACAACAATATTGAGTTAACCAAAGTAATTTATAAGCTTGATCGAGGTTTGAGTATGGAGAAAACCGAGCGACATAGATTTATAGATATATGTAAAATAGCGCGATCTAGTTGGCTCTATATGTACTCTCACTCGACCCGGCCGGCTCTATAGTACTTCAGGGCGGCCCCGCTGGCTGTATACGTACTTGAGCGCGGCCTGGTTGACCATGCTCTCCAGGTCTGCGCCGGTGAAGCCCGTGGTGCCCCGCGCCAGCGCCTCCACGTCCAGCTCGGGGTGCGCCGCCACGCGCCCCACGTACATGCGCAGGATCTCCAGCCGCCCCGTGTAGTCCGGCGTCGGCACCGACACCTGCACGACAATATACAGACCATAAGGCCGGCTGAGCAAAGCGGTGTGAATTGTACACCTCATGCTATGTTGTCGGAGCATATGATGGGATATGCGTCAGATAAATAAAAAATAAAATTATGTTTTAATTTTAAAATTTGGAATCTCTGTGTGAAATTGCAGTGATAATTACTTACTCTCTCTCTATACTCGTTACTTGCCGTTTTAGATACAATCGATTGATTTCTTACAGAGTTCAACACTATCATTATTGCTGCATGCTCACCTAGGAGACAAGCAGTTACCACTCGCTTGTACAGTAGCAGCTATGTCCTCGCGTTTCGTGCGGCGTGTTATTAGTCACCTCGACGTCGAACCGGCCCGGCCTCAGCAGCGCCTGGTCCAGGTCGTCCCGCCGGTCGGTGGCCCCCAGCACTATCACCACCACCACTCACCTCGACGTCGAACCGGCCCGGCCTCAGCAGCGCCTGGTCCAGGTCGTCCCGCCGGTTGGTGGCCCCCAGCACTATCACACCCTCGTTCTGATGGAAGCCGTCCATTTCTGACAGCAGTTGGTTGATTGTCTGCAAATATATATCACTCATTTATTATGATACATATATTCATAAAAGTTACAATTTTATAGCTTAAATACTCTCTACAGTTTCGATTTTATGGAAATATCAAAAAAAAAATTAAATTAATATTATACTGCACTCCCCCTACTTAGTGTCCGATTTCGGTTCAGCCGTTTTGGGCGCGATTGATAATAAACTATGAACAATTGTTATTATTAATAATATGTTCATATTTGTTACTATACTTTGAAAAAAAAATTAAAGCATTTTTAAACCTGCATTGAGTGGGTAACGAACTCAGGGCTGATAGCTCAGGTTTTGAGTTGTTCTTGTATTGTTTCATGACATTACTATAGCGCCCAACCCTATAACCGTACCTGATTGGCATATGGATGCAGCACACTGTTGGTCCTCTTAGCACCGACTGAGTCTATTTCATCTATAAATATCACACAAGGTGATCTCTCTTTCGCAGCCTCTGAAGAAGTCAAACAATGTCAAAATATAGGAACAAGTACAATATTAATTACACAAGTATTTGTCGACTACACTGACAAAAGGACCTATACCTACAGGAGCCAAAGACTACGTACAAAACCCCGAAATTTAAGTTCAAGTTTTTAGCAACAAACCAAATGGCCATAATTATTTGCGCGAATATTGTCTTGACAAATGTTGAGTTCGAATTAGATGGTGTTGTAACCAATTTTCTGATTGTTTTACACAGGCCTTGGCACCCAATTCTCTTGTTGGTGGTCGACAAAGACATCTAGTTGTATAGTACTTACTGAAGAGATCCCGCACCCTGCGCGCTCCCTGTCCCACCAGGATCTCATCGAACTCGGGGCCCGCCGCGTGGAAGAACGGAACTCTCGCCTCTCCCGCCACGGCTCGCGCCAGGAGAGTCTTTCCAGTACCGGGAGGGCCTACTAACAATACTCCTTTAGGTAATTTACCTCCTAAGGATGAAAACTTTTCTGGCGATTTTAAAAATTCCACCTGAAATATAAATAATTATGATGACAATTCGGCAAAAAAATCCTTTATGAAATATTACAAAGGTATATATTTTCAAAAATTATAAAGTAGCTTAAACTAGTAATAATATCTAATGAAACAAATAAAGAGAATACAATCTGTGCGCATTAACATGGCACCTGGCTCCAATGAATGACGTATAGTACTGAGTGAAAATAATATTTATTTATAAAAGTTTTTTTTAATTAAGTACATTTAATATACAATCATATTATGATATATCAACACTTATGTTGTGCTAAGCCTTTATTATGATCTTAATGCTGTGGCTATGCGGGACGGATACACACGTACATATACATTATACATAGTACAGAGATACAGAAATTAGACATATTATGGAATATTATATAATATACAATATAAATTTATTTGTTACTAGTTTTTCCCAGCGGCTTTTCAATTGATATGATGATATGTTATAGGTGGGTGATTATGTAGAATTAATAAACTTAAATATCATGCTGAATACTTTTTGTAACATAAAAATCTTAAAATATGCACTTCTAAATACAAATATTGTAGAAAGTTTTATAATAACTCCGAACATGATTCATCACTTTTCTCCAGTCTGCATCAGTTACTAATTGTATAGCTTCCCTTGATTGACAATTGTTCTCTTTGTCTTTCTGACTGTTCTAACCCTGGATTTATTGCGCAGTGGAAGTAACGATATACTCGATTTACAAACACACATAAGTTCAAATATTAGTCCAAACAATTAATTTACACTCCCGATAATATTAACAGGGAAAACAACACGTAAATTAGCAATAAGTAAGTACGCGACCGATCTCAGCGGCATCAAGCAATAGGAGTAAGCAATTAATAAGTATGCGACCGATCTCAGCGAGATGCAACAACATGGCGTCTAACCTCAAAACCCACGCGTCGCAAGTCGCCCGGTAAGCGACCGCACCGCCTCTGGCGGCCCACACACGTATTACAATATTGATTACATTAATTACGCTGAACACGCCTAGATGGCATCACATGTGGTTCAGAACACACACTTTGTTTTATCAAATTTCACATATATTCGATTGGATTTATATACAGTGGTAAGGTGGCAGTCGTACCTAATAATTAATTTATGTACGTAGCTGTTACAACAAAATCTCACCAAAAAAAAACAAATAAATTTTCATACGAAATAACAAAATAACGATAAGAACAGTGATGCTAACGCTACTTGTCTCGCACAAAGCAGGTGCCATGTTAATGCGCACTAGTTGTAGTTGCGTTTCACAAATACTTACATATTCCATTGTCTGCTAAAATTTAAATTTACAATTGCCGACACTGGTCGTCTAATATATCATCACTCACCACATCCTTCAACTCCTGCTTGGCTTCATCTGCCCCCTTGACGTCATCAAATGTTACAGAGATATCCTCCGGGTTAACCTCTACCTGGTTGCCAAGTTGTATCCTGCGTATGTTTATCGACCTACTGATTATAATCCATAAATGCTACATGGCTGATAGTTAGATGATCATTCGAGTGATTTTTTTATTGTTAATATTACGATGCAAGTAAAATTAAAAGTGACAGTTACCGGAAAACGGAGCCGCTGACTGAGGCCATAAGACTCACAAATATGGCCAAGAACAACACAATTGTTAGAAGCTGTTGAACGAGCTTTAGATATTTTGACGTCTTAGTGCTACGGGCGTTATCTGGATGAGAACCTAGAACAGCATTGTTACACATAACTTTAGTTGAGTAGGACTTGTGTAGATTTGAGGTTGGCAGGTACATCTTATAACCAACCTGCTAAGTAGCCCTCAGCAAAAGCTATCTTAATTTTGTCTTTTTGATTCTGTGTGAGGACTCTGTCTTCATTAAGCAGTTTGTCCAGCCTCGGGGCCACATCTTGTCCTAGAGCTGTTTTTTCCGGATTTTCTGTTACATTAAGACCTGTAAACAATAATGATATAAATATTATAAATAAACCACCTGAACTACACATACAGTTTCGTTTTATTAACAAAAATATTGTAGAAATTAATTTAAAGTAAAATGACAGCAACCCCCTAAAGGATAAAAATTGTATCAATATTCACAACGAAGAAAAACCAAATGATATTCATATATCAAGCATAAATTGTTGATCTCTTAGAACCACCGAAAAATTTAAAAAATTAGAAATAGCATTAGAAAATATATAATGGGATATTATAGGTTAAAGTGAAATAAGAAGATTTGGAGGAAGACCATGGAAAGTACCTATATACTACAATACAAAGGATACCAGAACTTTATGGAGTCGTATTCATTGTTAAAAAGAATTTAGTAAACAACATATTTGAACTAAAAAGAATAGCAGAATGTATCATAATAGTGATGGGTAATTTCAGTGGCCAAATTAAAACACAGAATAGTGGCAAAGAAAATGTCATAGAAGGACACGGTTGTGGCCAATATGGTACAAGATTGGTAAACTTTTTACTAGAAAACAGAGACATAACAACAATAAAACTACGACAAAAACCACCCTGGCCAGACATAGTGCTGGCATCTGTCTATATGCCAGAAGGTGAGGAAGCTCCACCCCGAGAACTGGTAAACTTGGTTCACCTGTGTGAACAAGAAAAAATGGAGCTGATCGTAGCAACAGACGCAAATGCACATCATCAACTATGGGGAATGACCACAAACAACAAAAGAGGTGAGGACTTAGTATCTTTTCTTTTCAGTACTAATCTCAACTTACTAAATACAGGCAATGCACCTACGTATGTGACGAGAAGGCATAGAACTATAATAGACCTGACACTCGCCAAAAACACAACAATGGACCTAATAAAAGATTGGCATGTCTCAGAGGAGGCATCATGCTCCGACCACAGGTGGATCCGATTTAACATAAATGTAAACAGTATAAACGTACCCCCCAGGAGAAATCCACGCAAAACAAACTGGGAGATGTACAACACGCTTTTATTAAGTAAGATGTCCACTCACACATGGAGTAACACCAGATGTGTAGAGGACATAGATACACAGGTAAGTAACCTTACTTCAACAATTATCAGCACATATCACTCAACATGTCCACTGACACAACCTCACACCAAGCATAAAGGTAGCAATGCTTGGTGGGGCCCGGAGCTGGAACGGCTGAGGAAAAAAGTCAGGAAACTACTGAACCGAGCTATGAACACCAGCACAGAAGAAGACTGGGACAACTACAAAGACATCAAAGGTCTGTATAAAAAACGCTTACGAGTAAGACAAAGGGAATCCTGGCAAAACTACTGCAGCGGGATGGAATCCTGCAGCGAAGCAGTGAGAATAAAGAAAATCCTCACCTCGCGGGGCAACACACAACTAGGATCCCTAAAGAAAAATGATCAATCATACACCAAATCTTATGATGAAACGATGGAGTTCCTTATGCAAACGCATTTCCCAGGCTGCAGCATTGCAGAGGAAATGACGTGGGAGAACGAACATCACACAACACCGAATGCCAGCGAATGGCAAGACGCGCAAGAAACGGTATCAACAGAAAAGGTAAAATGGGCAATTGAGAGTTTCCAACCCTTTAAATCAGCAGGCACAGACGAAATCTTCCCGGCCTTACTACAGAAAGGAGGAGATAAAGTGGTGAAGGCCATAACAGAGATACTGCAATCCTGTCTGGCTCACCGCTACATCCCTAAACTATGGAGAGAGGTAAGAGTCGTTTTTATCCCTAAACCAGGTAAAAACGACTATACAGATCCCAAATCATACAGACCTATCAGCTTAACATCATTTCTGTTGAAGACAATGGAAAGGTTATGCGATAGAGAATTAAGAGACAATTCACTCAAGAATATACCAATACATATAAACCAACACGCCTATAGCTTCGGCAAATCAACGGAGTCTGCACTCCACGCAGTGGTAAGTAAAATAGAGCAGGCCCTACAAAACCAGGCAATCTGTCTGGGGACCTTCATCGACATCGAAGGAGCCTTCGACAAAACAAACTTCGTAAGTATTACATCCGCTTTAAAAAACCACCAGGTAAAACCGGAAATAATAGAGTGGATCAACAATATGCTAACGAAAAGAATCATAAGAATAGACGACAAAGGTTCAAAGAAAGCCAGAGTAGTCAAAGGATGCCCACAAGGGGGGGTCCTATCTCCTCTACTCTGGAACATTGTCGTCAACGACTTAATCACCAAACTAAACAACAAACACTTATACACAGTGGGATACGCCGACGACCTCGCAATCCTGATATCAGGGAAACATGCGAACATTGTCTGTGAAAGAACTCAAATGGCACTCCGTATAATCGAAGTCTGGTGCAAAGATTTCGGCCTAACGGCTAATCCCACCAAAACCGAACTAGTAATGTTCACCAACAAACGAGTATTGCACAACTACACACTCCCAAAACTAGGGTCAACAACACTCCAACTCAGCAATCAGGTAAAGTATTTAGGACTAATACTCGATAGCAAACTGAACTGGAGCCAACACCTAGAGGCTAAATTAAACAAAGCCTGCCTTACATTCTGGCAATGCAAAAGGATGATAGGCAAAACCTGGGGCCTCACACCAAAGGTAACTTTATGGCTATACACAGTAGTCATTAGACCAATACTGAGCTACGGCGCAGTAGCCTGGTGGCAGCGAACGAACCTAATTACGGTAAGCGATAAACTACAACGCTTCCAGAGACTAGCCTGTCTGGCGGTCACTGGAGGCATGAAAACAACACCAACGGCAGCAATAGAGGTAATGTTAGGGCTACTCCCACTACATCTCTTTGTACAACAAGAAGCAGCCATGGCAGCGACGAGATTAAGAACACTAAAACTGTGGAAAGACACTAGAATACCACACACTAAGATTCTAGACTCATACCACAAAAAATTCCCAATGTTAGAAGCACCGAACGACATCATACCCAAAAAGTATGTGTTCGACAAAAAATTTAGGATACATCTTAACGAACCACCAATACCAAACTCAGATTCTAAAGAACTGAGAATATATACTGATGGATCCAAGAACGCACACGGCACAGGTGCAGGTTTATTCTCCAATGAATTGAATCTGCACCAAGCTGTATCATTAGGCACCTACAGTACTGTCTTTCAGGCGGAATGCGTAGGTATTATACTAGCGGCCAAAGCAATCGCCGATCTTAATATAAAAGGACACGACATCAAGATCCTAACAGATAGCAAAGCGGTGCTTCATGCCTTGAAATCACATACAACAAACTCAGGCCTTATTAACGAGTGTCACCATTCCCTGGAAAAGATAAGTATCAATAATAATATCACACTGCAGTGGATTAAAGGCCACTGTGGCTCCATGGGAAATGACGCTGCAGATGAACTGGCAAGAAAAGGGGCAAACCTTGACTCAGCGGGGGCGGAACCGACAATTCCTCTCCCATTTAGCCAGATTAAACAATGGATAAGTATACATACCATAACACTACACCATACCCTTTGGACAGGTAGGAATGACTGCGCACAGGCGAGGAAAGCGTTGCCACAAAGCAACCCTCGCCTCTCGAGCAAACTTATAAAACAAAAACGACCAGATCTACGCCTAATTACAGGCGCTATAACAGGACATGGTCACTATAACAAACATCTTTTTACTATAGGTGTCACTGACAGCCCTCTATGCAGAGCCTGCCTGGAGGAGGAGGAGACAGCAGCTCATGTGCTCATGGAGTGCAATGGAGTGGCAGAGTTACGAGCTTCCCACCTAGGAAACCCTGAAACGCTCCAGTCAGCCTGCGCCAACATCAAGAAATTGGTGGCCTTCCTGAAGGAGCTGAACTGGAAATAATCTGTGAAAGAAGATGTCAAGGCCCACCCTATCACGCAAAATGGGCGCTAAGCGTCAAGTTGCGGAAAACGGCCCGGTCTACAAGTAACAAGTAACAAGTACTAGAAAACAGATTTAGTATTCTAAACAGCTTTTACGAAAAGAAAAGAACAAAGAAATTGACATGGATATAACCTATCGGTCTTCATAAGAATGAAATCGATTTTTATTTTATTTTATTTTCAAGGAACACAAACAGTAACATTAGATATTTTTAAATAAATCATATAAAATATAACTTAAACCAAAACTCTGTCCACTAATAATTAATAATTTTTATTATATCCAATAATAGAAAAGCTTTTAAAGATGTAGTGAAGAATTTAAACAATAACATCATAGACTGATCATAGAATGGTATGGGCTACAATGGCAGAACATGCACAAAGAAAACAAGCAATTTCATAATAAATATGCAGCTGTTCAGTACACGGGTGACACAGAATTGCTGCCTCCAAACTGCATTAGATGGCAAAGAGCATTTCCCAATACAAAAAAAGTAACTAGAAAAACAAATAAAAACAATAAGAAAGAAATCTCATCTAAAAGCAAGGATTTACTACAGAAATGCAAAGAACTACTACAAAACAACAAATCAAAAGAAAATCGCCATAAAATATCAGAAATAAGTAAAATGATCAAAGGACAACTAAGAAAAGAAAGGAAAACAAAACGATCCAATACAATGAAAAATTATATAGAAAAAACAGGAGGAATAAAAAAGCCACTAAAAGAATTTGATTGCAAAAAGGATTGGATACCAAATATGAGGAAGAAAGGTAAAAAATACATGGAAGATATCAAATTTACTAAAAGCTGCAACAGATTTTTACAAAAATCTATACTTTAGTGTACAATAGGTAGGGTTGCCAACCGTCCGGGTTTCCCCGGATTTGTCCTAGTTTAGAGGGCGTCCGGGGAGCGTCCGGGCGGGGTTTTATTTGTAGTCCGGATTTTGATTAGATTGATTTGATTTTTTAATGATTGATTTGATTCAAAAAACTAAGACTAAAAATTTCAAGTTTTGGAAGAAATGTTTATGGTTACAAGTACAGTTACAAGTATTTTTTTTAAGTTCGTCATTTTGTTTAAAATAAAACTACATTTTATACTTCTGAGTATCTTATGAAAAATACTATTTTCTAACGTCCGGGTAAGAAGCTCCGAAATCCGGGGTTCTTACGTGCCTTGTCCTGGTTGACAGATTTTTGAGATGGCAACCCTAACAATAGGGAATATGCGTATGATTCAAATAATGATAATTTTTTTTATACGTAAAGTCTGTTCATGTAGATGTATGCACGTATTCGTATTTTTTTATATAATTTTGTTTTGAATTAGAAAATAATTATTGAAAAGTGCAAAAATTGTGCGGGAAAATTAAATTAGGTGAAACACAATGCTATTGGTCGGAACCAAATGTGACGTGTCAATTCATAGAAAAGTCTTTCGGTCATTGACATAGATAATACATAAATGTCACTGTCTTGTCGCACGCCAAAACACTGCAGCTACTCTGTGATGTATGTTACTTATTTTATGATAATCTATCACTGAAAGATTTTTATTATACAAATACATAAATAAACAAAACAAAATCAATGACCTAGGTCGCCAGCCTGATTGTCAAATTCTGATTGAAGAATGAATTGTGACGTCAAAACGCGCGGCAAATTGCGGTCGTTTAAAAAGCTGTTATCAGCCTACTACTTTGCACAATATAAACAATTTTTTCTCAACCTAATATTGTTATTTCAGTGCTGATTTTTTTTTACATTGATGTATGATGTAAATTATCATTTAAAAACATAAAAAAAATACATGCATATTCTCTTTTGGCCAAAAGAGGAATCAAGCTGTAAAAGAATGTGATACATCTGCTGATGAGGAGGAAGTACCTGAAATACTAGAACAAGAAACTATAGAAGCAATTAGTACACTAAAGAATCATAAAGCTCCAGGATCAGACCTTGTTACAAATGAACTTTTGAAAACAAAATTACCGGTGATTGCTTGAAGGTTACAGATATATTTAATGAAATTGTTAAAACAGAAAAGATTCCCGAGCATTGGACAAAAGCAACCATTATACTACTGCATAAAAAGGGCGATAAACCCACTAGCTTAATGACTAATGTTTATATGATATTTTCAAAAATTATATTATCAAGAATTACCAACACCCTTGAAGAAAATCAGCCCAAGGAGCAAACTGGATTTTGCCGACACTTCCCCATCATAGACCACATCCACACTCTCAGACAAATACTTCAAAAATATAACGAATATAACAAGACCGACTCTTCTGGGGAATGGTCAGGGGTATAAAAAATAATTGGCTAATCTGGGGTTTGATGATTTTAATAAAGCATTCGACACACTGAAACATGACTATCTATGGAATTCACTAAAAACACAGGTGTACAAGCAAAATAGGAATACTCCAAAATGTATAACATCAAGAGTACAGCTCGAGTAAAATTACAAAAATAGGTGAAGAATTCCCTATCAAGAGAGGCGCGCCAAGGAACAGCAAGAGATAGAAGCGAATGGCAATCTTTAGAGGAGGCTTTCGTTGGAAGACAAGTAAAGGAATAACTACTGTTTGCCGATTAAAATAAGATATAACACACATTACACAAAAAACACACTAAACCAATGTGATGGA
>LUGF01040821.1:96031-123303 GCA_001625245.1 Calycopis cecrops | reverse complement strand
TTCTGTTAGAGGCTGCGCATCAAGGATAGTAGGCTAATTATCATCGTTATAAGACTGAAGGATGATGAGCTGGGTATGAACGCTAACAGATTGTGCGCTTTTAATAACATGCTGCAAGTTGAACATACTATAAGGCTGTTGTTGAGAGTCGAGTGCTTCCATATCAGCATTACCTGAAAAACATAAATAAACCAAATATTATATTAACATTATTAACACGCCTAACAATTTTTGTTTACGAATGACGTAAAAGAAGATCCTAACGTTATTGATTACCTGATATTATATGAATGTCCTGATGCATGTCGTAAGCTCTTGAAGTTCCAGGTTTTGGTACGAAATTGTGTGTTTTTACAACCTTTCTCAAATGAGTATCCGAAACTGACTCATCCACAAGGATAAGGTTAGTGTTATCACTGAAGTTTTTTAAAATTATAATTAGAAAAAAGGACATTTGGAAAGAGCTTTTTGATGACTACATATATCCATATACATCCACACAATTATCATTCATATTTCATTTTTCATTTTTTTTGGTAACGCAAGGGAATTCCTTTACTCACGCTACCCAGGAGCCCTGGTGGCTCAACCGGGAACATTGTCGGGCTTGCAAACGGGGAGGCCAGACTCCTCGTCCTTGAGGACTGTCCAGCTGCCTTTGAACAGTCCCTATTACGTAGTGGAACCGTGCAATGGAGTCAGTTTCCCATCTTGTCCCCTGGGTCCAGTAGTGCAAAGGAGTACGCCACCATGGACTCTTGCTTTTAATAACATGCTGCAAATTTAACATACTATAAGGCTGTTGTTGAGAGTCGAGTGCTTCCATATCAGTATTACCTGAAAAACATAAATAAACCAAATATTTACACTAACATTATTAACATGCCTAACAATTTTTGTTTACGAATGACGTAAAAGAAGATCCTAACGTTATTGATTACCTGATATTATATGAATGTCCTGATGCATGTCGTAAGCTCTTGAAGTTCCAGGTTTTGGTACGAAATTGTGTGTTTTTACAACCTTTCTCAAATGAGTATCCGAAACTGACTCATCAGAAGATGATACTTGGAAATCAGAATCTTTCACGCTATCGTCTGATAAAAAAAACATCTTCGTCCATTGATTTGGTAGAACAAGAACTTGAGTTAGAGTCATCGTCAGAATCTGAGCTACTCTTTTCAATAACTATGTTTGGTTTTCTTAGACACTTCAAGTCTTCTTTGTTTATTGAATCATCTGATGAAATACTATCTAATTCTAGACTCAGAATACTATCTGGTATGGAATTAGTACTAAACGAATCGTAGTGCAATTCAGTAGGTCTTGGTTCGCAAAGTAATGACTGCAAATGATGCATGCTCCTGTAAATGCGCAGATGAATCTTTGCTTTCCTTTGATATATGTAAATCTTTATTTGGCTCTATATTCAGCAAATTATTTGGATTGTTGTTGGTGCAAGGTACAACCATCTGTAACATTCTACTTGCTCTGCTACTTATTCTGAAAATAAATAACATTAAAAACTTATAAAGGATAATTGGAGACAAATAAAGACATTGAGAATGTGTTATTTACTAGCAGACCCTTGTCACTTCGTTGGTCGTTATTTATATTTTTAAACTTCATCATAATAAAATATAGACTCGCGTCTGAGCAGCTCGGGTAGGTACCTTACTCATAGATCTATACTTCGCGGTGACGCCCGTGCTGCAGAAATAGTAATATTTTAATTTCACGATAACTTCAAAACCAAAAGTCCAATTTTAATCATTCAAAGATCAAATATTATCTACATAAACTGTACTTAGTGATGAGATAATTTATTTTCATACGGATCAGTAGCATGAGTAAAATAAACTCGTTTAAATGTAATTTTAGTGTTCATTATAACCAAACAAACAAAGTTTTCCTCTTTATATATTAAGTATAGATTGTTTGAAGTTGAAACTTAACTCATTACAAACTAATATTTCTTTCATTTAAATTTTTATTAAATTGTTATTATTATAATATTTTGCTTAAAACAAAAACCATGGCTAGTACAATTATAAGGATTTGAGCAAAACAAACACATCACAGACACTACTTCTAATGCTTATAAATAACAATGATAACATATTGTGAGATTTTTCTATAACTAAACAGATGTAATCCAAAACATGGCACTATTGTTATGAAAATAATGGAATACTTACTTGTTTTTATATGCAAAACTGACACAAATCAAAATGTGGCCCTTTTGCATATAAATATTTTGTTGATCACAGGTCACTATTTGTTATATGGCCCTTTTGCTCCAAACAAACGTGCGTTTAGGTTAACAGTGGGGACGTAACTGAAAAAGTGGCTGCTTTGCTCTGAATTTATCTGTAAATGAGCCATAATGCTAAAAGGGCGTGTGCAAAAAAATCTGATTTAGAGACCTATTTTGACGGGTGTCTTCGTCAAATATGAAAATATGGGTGATTCTAGCAATATTTTTTGAATAAAATCGATTTTGGAAATTTTTGATATGTGGCCCTTTCGTTTATAAGCAGCGACATGTTCTTGGAGGTATTAGAAGTAACATAGGATAGCTTTTATCCCGAAAAAATGTTCCTGAGGGATGCCATGGAATGATTTTCCACGATATCGAAATTTACGCGGGCGAAGCCGCGGGGCGCAGCTAGTTGTTAATATAATTAGAATAGAATAGAATAGAAAACAATTTACTAGTCTATTAGTCTTAGATCTGACATTGGTATTTTATACTTATACTTTTTAATTTGTTTAAAAGGGACCCCTAGGCATTTGTAGTGGCCAAAAAGATATAAAACGATTCTGTAGTCTGTATGTATATTTATAAAGTAATCAATTCGAGCCCTTTTGGTAAACGGTTAAGTACAGTCGAGAGTGTGACCCCTTCGGGAATCAAAAAGTGAATATAAATTCACCGCCAGTGAGTTTCAGTAGGCACTAGGCTCTGTGACCCCAATGTTGTGTGCGCTGGATGTGAAAGGGAGGCAGCTAGATGTCGTTAGAGCGCTTCACACATGCTACGTTTGTTCCCTCTTGTGTGTAACTGAAGAACTTAATTCTATCTTATATATTATCGTAGACTAGCTGACTCGACAGACGTCTTGTCATTATTGGAAAATATGGTAACGTGTAATGTTATGTAGCCGAATTGTTAACCCGTTACTTTACCCTACAATAGTGTATTTCCATACGAGATATAAAATCCGGGTTAGTTTTTTCAGGTTTGGTTCGGAATCAATACATACGATTTATGAAATAAACAAAATAAGATAAAATTACCTTGTCCCATGTTATAAACATATTTCTTGGTTACCACGTGGCATCCGACTAGTGAATCGTGCGTTCGTGTACGAACAACGACCAATGTGTTTTTAAGGACCATTTCAAATCGATTTTTATTTAACAAAATATTACAATTACACGATAATATTTAAAACACATTTTTAGATTGACTTTTAGTTCCTTATTTTAAAATTTGGTCGGTGACCAAAAACTAACCCCGTATATTGATAAGTAGCATAAGTAGCATGTGTGTTATTCTGGTGTATAAGCAAGCTATATTATTGTAAAATATCATTAAAATCCATTCTGTAGTTTTCACGTTATAAGTAACAAATATCCATACATCCATTCATCCTTAGAAATTTTCGCGTTTATAATATTAGTAGGATTTAGCGGTTCAAAGAAATTTATATAACTTGGGCGCGCTACAATTAACTATCAGGATGGAATTCCAAATTTAATACCTATGAAGTTTAAAGCACGGGTATATGTGGTACATTTTTCAAATTGTAAATCCATGTTTACTAAAAACCAGCAGTGAATGTATTTAAATTAATACATTACTATAATTTTTCAAATGATAATTTGAAAAAAATATGTATGTGATCCGTACTTATTAGATCATCATCTTTGATGATGATCTAATAAGTACGTATCGAGCATTTCGTTAATAAGAATAATACATTTTACGCTCTCTTCATTCAAATGTCTTTGTGATGAATGTCATTGCCGGTGATAAAAAGACTTTGACTACGAGATTGACTATACGAGAGCTTTCGACAATTACTCTACTCCGCCGTGGCATTGCCATGCGAATGTCTTCAACATTTATAAAGCCGAGTAGACAGACGGTTATCTCGTTCATGGGTATTTTTATGTATTTTCACATTTGACTCAATATATTATACAGTACAGTCTAACGGCATGAACGTTCAAACAACCACGAGACTTAGAAGTTCGTGAAGTTCTCTATTGGACAACTTTCAAACTTTTAAGTGAAGTTTCAACTTATTGATGGCCGAATACTTAATGACACCTATAAGAATTCATTATCTCAGTCTTATTAGTCTATCATAGAGCTCTTTAATGCTTTACATTATAAATAATAGCTTCATTTAATCATTATTTATTTATGTTTGTTGAAAAAACGTAGCGACACCACAAGTTCGTATGAAAAATTATTTCTCCACCCTCTATTTGTTAGAGAGGGACAAAAACTAGTAAAGGTAGGGTGCGCGGGCGCCCCTATTTCACGCATCGCGGCTTATTTATAAATACATTTATTGCTTCAGCATTGGCGCTCTTACTACATCGCACTCCAGGGACTATAATTGCTTATTGCTAGTCCCTATAATGTAGGGGTGGAATGGATTTGTGACAATTTTTTTATCGTATTAAATTGATTATGAAATTGAATGGCGAATTTATAGTGTTGCCTAGCGGGAGCTGCCGACGTACGTCGTGTAGCGCTTGTGACTAACACCTCGGTAACACAACTACATAACGGAAATACTTAGCCCCGATAAAGCCGCCACTTACTACTTACTAGATTCGATAAATTGTAAACGGTAGCATTTATTTGTCTAAGGCTAAAATTGTCACGGCCGGCGGCAATAGTTTTGTTTTTTTAGTATTTTCATTCGTTTTCGTTCTCTTCTGATTTAAAACCACGCGGATAGAGAACGTTAATGTCTCGCAGCAAACCTTATTCTAGGATTTCTTCTGGTCAGTCAGTCATTCCTATATAGAAAACATCTAGGAAGCTAGCTTATAAGATTTAGAGTGCTATTATATATTAATATAGCTAGTTTATTCGAGAAAATATACATTGGATACATTGAAACAGAAGTGTAATGCAGAAGTATGTTTAGTTAATTTGCACTACAGTTAATCTGTATCCAAATTAGTTCAGCCGTTGTACACTTAGTATTTGAGCAACATACGTACATACGGTCGTGTAGAGTACGGCGCGGGGCGGGCTCACTTGCCAGCGGCAACAAGTTGTACCTGCCGAGCGAGAGGGAGCGCGCGCGAGCGGGACGGCGCGAGGGACAGATGTTCGCCCCAAACTGTGGGTGTTTTTTAATAGTAGCCTCGGCTTCCTGACCGTGCGTGGGAATTCGCCGATCTGAGACTGCGACAAGAGATATAGGGGTACGGCGCCTGCTCAGGTAGAGCCAGCCACCTCCGCCGCAACACGGTGTCAGGGCTACTAGTGCCAGTGCTGCTTGGCTCCCGAGTTGGGCCGACACTTGTAGTGCGACAAGATGAAACTACACAACACAACCTCACGCCAGTACCCTGAAGAGGCAGGCAGAGAGTACAGAGTGATGTAAGCGACCAGATGAAAACAAAAATCCACGGTGGCATTGGTTGAGCGGATGTCTGTGGGCGTCGGGTAGTAGTCATAATACTTAGATTGTTCCTTCCCTTTAGAACGTAGGGTATGGTGTGGTATTAGTCTTCGTTAAGGACACGTGCCCGAGTTTACTTGTCCTTAATTCATGTACAACTGCAATACCCAGTGTTTTTGCCGAGACCGGTGAAAGTAAAAAAAATTGCTGATAAATCTGTTGCCTAGCACTGATTAAAATCACATGCAGACTTTTTTAGAAAAAAAAAAAAAGAATTTGTGCGTTTAATAAGGAGCGCCGAAAAAAATGAAAGTAGAAAAGTCAAGGAACTTTCTAACGATAGGCATAGTTTAGAAATTAGGTTTTAGGTTTTGTTTCGACAGTAGGTACACAACATAGATATAGGTAATGAAAGGTAGAACATACAAATGAAATGGACGTAAGTATTATTAGGTTGATTCCGTCCAGTGAGAATCAAACCGTTGCCAAGTTCAGCGTTCCAACTTCCGATATGAAGTGTGTCGAAAATGACTCTTGGCCATACTTTCTGCAGCTCATTAGATTGATGTTTATGTTCTCATCCCATCTCCCAACGGACCCAAGCTAGGAGATAAATGTGACAGCATACATGTCACTTTACACTTGTCTTGTTACGCAGGCAATGTCCTCTAAATATGTTCATCCTCTTTCTAAAAAATGTCGTTGGTCAGGTCCTCGCCAGGACCTGCTCGCTGACGCGGGTCAGGTCCACCCCAGCAGGTTCACTCCGCTGCTAGTGACAGGTCCACTGAAACAGATGGTGCGCTCCGTCCTGCCCTAACAAAGGACATACATTTGTATGACCTTTTTGTGTTTATTGCCATTGTTCTGTACCGTGCAGAGACGGTGTAGGTATATTGTAACGAGTGTTCAGGCCACTCTGGCAAAGTCGACAGTGTGTCTGTCTGCACACGAGGAAAACTAGCACTTACCCACCTCTTAATGTACTGGAGTTTCCCAACGCATTGTAACTAACAAACTATAGATACTTTCCATCAATATCCGCACAATACAAGAGGATAATATGCAGATGCTAGTTGTGCCTTTCTATCCCGGGGAATGAAAGTATCTTCATAGTCCGCCAGATCGTAATCTATATCCATGTTAAATGACACCGTTTATCGTAAGAGGAGCCACACTGCATGCTTGCATGCAGCCGAATTGGGCCGACACGACCGGGGAGATAACTCTCGCTTACACGAGACCGGCGTAAAGTGACAGCTGTGCTGTCGCGTTTAGTCTGGTGTGTAAGTAGCCGGGGGCCCGAGGAGGTGGGAGGAGAAAGGAAGGCACCGCATCTATAAAGCCTCTATGCAGATGTCTATGGGCGTCGATAGTCATGAAAATGGCTCCGACTGTTTGTTGGCTCAGTTATACTATAAAAATAAAGTTCGTCTGCTCGTTTGCCTCCTTATAGCATAAAAAAATAACACCCAAACCCATTCAGTAGTTTTTGTGTGAAAGAAGGACAAACTTTCGCATTTATAATATTAGTAGAAAGTAAAATTAGTAGGATATTGCACGGGATATATGAAATCTCAACAACACAAGTATATAGCAGCACAGCTATGATGTCATACCAGTATTATTTTTTTTTTTATGTTATAGGAGGGCAAACGAGCAGCCGGAGCCATTTTCATGACTACCGACGCCCACAGACATCCGCATAGAGGCTATACAGATGCGCTGCCCTGCTTTCTCGTCCCACACCGAGCAGGACTTACAATACAATAATTAATTTAACCCATTCTTACAATAATGTCCATATGTATATGAAATAAGGCACAATTATGTTCTACACTGCCAAGACACTACCTGATACCAACAGGCTGCACCGCAGTATACAGAGGGACTGGAAGACTTTACAGCTCTCAACACACGATGACCTTCGCCTCCGACACCGCACGTGTGCCTCTAAAGGTTTATCACTGGTCAGATGTCACATGCTCATACTTCTAAACGATGTACTACGCCATATCTGACTTGTAATGGGTAAGATAAATCGGAGCTATAGGCCTCGGCCGGCCAGGCCGTAATGTAGCATGTGGTTTTTCTTTAACTCGCACCAAGTGGATCTTATCCTGCGGCAAGCTCGATCCTATGCTAATGTGTAATTTGAATTCGGAAACGGAACACGATAGATGCGTGCGCGCATCCAATCTTTGATTTTTTGTCCCGAGGGTGCACAACAATCGCATTCTGCGTCTCGCTCCGCCGCGTGTGCTTGCGTATACCTGTCTCGCGCGAGGGTGTAAGGGGGTGGTGCGACAGATGTTCGGGTTTTTTCTGTTTCGCCTCGGCGCGGACAATGGGTACGCTTCAGATGGAGCATATGGCCGCGACACAGGTATAAGGATTTTGTGCGAAGAAATGGCGCATTGTGCGCGTTGCGCTGGAAATATGGATTGAGGAATTTTGAAATTCTCTTTTGTATTGTCCGTGTGTAAAAAATACTGCCTTGTTAGTTATAGTGGCGAGCATGATCCCGGGTCCGGTCAGAATCAAAGTGTTTTTGGGATGTTGTCACTGCGAGCCCGACTAACGTTGGTCGATTGGGTAGCGTGACCAACCTCTCTCCACCAACCCAGGGCCACATCAACGTGATTATACAAATCGGGTCGCGGGAGTGCGCGACCTTTCTGTCTTTCGGGATCTCTCTTTGTCTTTGATCTCCCTTCACGATTCCCTTTCTACAAGTTTTATCTTTTTCCATTTGTTCCTAAGCCTTTTTCTTTCTGGGGCGGAGGTCACAGTAACGCCTTCTGTGTCTTCCGACAGGTTGTACCAACTATTATATATAACTAGCTGCGCCCCGCGGTTTCACCGGCGTAAATTTCGATCCCGTGGAAAATATAAATACATCCCATCGCATCCCATATGAACATGGGGATAAATCCTATGTGTTAATCCAAGTCACCATCTGTGTGTGTGCCAAATTTCATGAAAATCGATTCAGCAGTTTTTGCGTGAAGGAGTAACAAACAAACAAACAAACATACAAACATACAAACTTTCGCATTTGTAATATTATTAGGATAGGATTGTACCATCCTGTTTTTTCTTCTCGTAAATATTTGTATTTGCGAGCGAGCGTAACCAGTCCAAATCATTAGCTAGCGGGTCGTGATGCACCTCCGTACCTCAGGGACCACAAGCTGCCTTTCTTACGTCTCATTCTCTTTACAAACTTCAACGACAAAGAGGAGTCGACATCCTCTAGGAGAAGATATAGAATACACATGTGTCTGCGCACACACTTGTACCTTATAATATGTAGTACGAACGCATTAGACATGAAAATAGTCTAAGCTGCTAGCTAAGGGCGGGTTAGACACTTCAACGAAAACATCGACAGAAACACAGCATAGTTAACAAGTTTAAATCAGAGAATGGTAGGTAGATAGTAAGGTCGGATGAGCCGGTCATGGGTTTAATATAGAGGGCACGAACTGTCAGAGCTTATAAGAGACTACCGACGACCACGTCCAAGCAACGCTTTTCTAGTGACATTTGAAGTTGGTCCATGTGAACGAGACGTTCCTCCCCGGTCGTGTCGGTTTGACTTGACGACGCAGCAACGGCGTTACATGGAGACTTGTAGTTCATACCTCAGGAGTAAGTTAGCATGAGGCATATTCTCGTGTCCGCCATCGCACAGGCGCACGGGCAGGCGCAGGTTCATATCGAGAGGTGAGCTATTGGTGTTGAGTGCTACATGAAAGTCATGTGCTTGATTGTTTCCTTTAAAAAATGTTTCATTTAACACTATGTAAGTGTCAAATTAAATATTTTTTTTTATATATTTAACCGAAATGCACTTATTACCTAATTACATAAATAAGACCAGGTGAGGCGCGCACATGAGGAACTTAGTTCAACTCTCAAAGATGTAGCCGAGTGTAATGCAACATGCGAGCGAGAGAGATATACTTCACTTGAAGCTTGTCAGTTGTATATTGTACGTGCTAATTAGCCAGTAACGATATTTTTTCGTCCGCAGGTAAGTGTATGAGTGTGATGGTCGTGCGGGCGGAGATGCGGGCGGCCGCGGCGGGCGGCGCATCCGGTGAGTGCCGCAAGTGCTGGCGGGCAGCGGCGGGACGCGACAGCGAACATCATGCACACTGATTGTACTGTATTTTGTAACTCTTATGTTCCAAGCGCTAGCGCCGCTGCGCCTGACGGCGCATAAGTTAACTCTCAAGTGAGCAATCAATTTAATATTTATTTTTGAATGATTAAATATCTAACAAACGTCGGGTAACAAAAACTATTGTGTACGATTTAAGCTATGCAGTCCTGCGAGATTGATGGTATTTTGAAAATAAGTTTCTGCGTGTGCTCATCTGCGCACTACTGTTAACTACTTGATATCATCAAGTAGTTGTCGAATAAGCAATGTTCAACTTATAACGTTCTGACAATTGGAGATTTTCCAAAATCCAATTGATATGCCAGTATATTTTTAATAATTTCGCTTTGGTTAATGTTGGTGCTCCGTTTGTAAACAATAATTTTTATGATATGAAGTTGCCATACTCCTTGACGAAATCAATTCGTTATTTATAATAGTTTTATATTGAAGTCGATTACAACACGGACGCATGAAATTTATTTAATTTTCAGCTACAATAAATAGAACCGTTTTAAAGTTACATTTTATCTAATTAAACTGTTCACTAAAATACCCGAAACTTGACTTACTAAAGCTACGCCCGCTGTCGCTTAGTCCGCTACAGCTCGTGGCTCGCGCCGCGCCGCGTCGTTCCCCCGGGCTATAAAGCGTCGGTTCGATTCCCGAGTCGGAAATAGCTCGGGTCAAGCACCCGCGCAAAAATTTGCACACGCTGCATTGTACACGATACATGTGCGCGGCACTGGGGATAACAGGAGTGACGGGCTCAGGGAGAGCTATATACTTGGACACAGCGAATTGGCAGGACATTCTGACCAGGGTCCATCTTTCAACTTTAGAGTTTACTCCTGTAGACAATCGTGTCTATAAATATCGACTTAGATAATTCAGAGTCATGTTCATTGTTAAGGAGTATACCAGCTGCAGCCGTGCGGTAGAGCCGGCTCACGCATGCATCCGAAGTAGGCGTTACTTCGATTCGATTAAATATCGATAACGAGAATACTCCCTCGACATATGAACAGGGTTAGTAACGCGTGAGCAATGCACTGATATAGCTGTTTACTATGCGCGTGATAAGGTGCGTGCGGACAGATACGACGCCGTAGCGTAGCACGCGTGCTGATAGCAGCCGGCGGGGACTTCGTGAGAGGTGGTGCCACTGCTGCACTGCAGGCTAAACGTACCGGCGCGATCGTGGTGGTACTCACACGAACCTCTTGCTCACATTATATCGGCAGGAGTCAGTTTGGATGGCCCATTGGAAGGGATGGGGTAAAAGCGGGCAAATGTATAACCTCTGGTTCTTTGGGTGTTTCTGGGCGTGGGATAAGGCTCCGACAACTAGCTTGTTCTCTTTATGTTGCTAAAAAGTTGAGTTGTAAGACTCTCCGACAGAGAAGGAGTCACTTCATTAACGTCGTATCCTTATTCGAAGGTAACTGACCAAACCATGTAGCACTTCAGTAATTCGTCACTGGAGACTTGGTGCCTCCGTGTTAGCAGCCAGTGGCATACAAACGACGGTACTGTTTACAGTACGTTACGAAATATCTATAGGGTGCTTTATAAGTGTTGTTAATAGACAGACGAAGAAACAGTTATCCTATTAGGGTTTAGTATTTTTCATTTCAGGTATAGTACCTGCCATAAAAATGCATTACTTATTGAAGGCGTTTACCATTGCTAGGCGAACACAGTATGTCTGTGGCTGAAGTCTTAGCCGATCGGCTGAGACAGGCGACACCGTTTTGCTGAACTAGTCTAAAAATGAATGTGTCTGCCAACTACCGTGGCATAGGATTGGAGACGTTCTCTTTGAATGATTTTTCATTCCTTTATCTGTGACATTTATGCTAAGGCGATGAAGGCGTCTTGATAGACCATTTAGCCACAAATACATTTAAAGAAACAAGAAGACATAAAAACTCGCAATGTGTAAAATATTGTAACAGTATTTTTAATTTTTTATTGAGAGAGCCTAACGGATAAACTCGAAACAAATCGATTTTATTATTTCGTGTATAGAAAGCGTATTCATATAAAAAATAAATATGACAGCAATAGAGCCGAAATGGATCTGATCTGGTGATTTACAAGTGGACATAAAACGTTACTACATTATATTATCTTAATTAGTTAATACGAGGCAGCGCTGTCGCAAGACGCCGTATGCTAATGCCGGCCAGGTGCGCGCCTGACCCCCGGACCGGTCCCGCGCCGGCTATTACGTCGCGAACGGGGCCCGCACTCCGCGCGAGACCTGCCCATACCGTCCGGGCGTCCGGCAAGTGAGAGGGAGGGAGAGGAGGAGTTGGTCATCGCGCAGATGCTTTGACTGGGGAAAGGAAAGTAGAAGCAGCAACGTCTATTGTTATGAAAAAATGGAATTTCCAGATAATAACCCATCCATCCATATTGCCAGAGATCCAGACAACATCAGTGACTGGAATCTGGATTGTAACATCTGTTCAACGGCACTTTCACATTCTTTCAGTTGTGCGTCGCTCCAGTTCGGGCTGTATAATATTACGGAAACCTCATAATCACCTCTATTTGGACTGTGGACTTTATATATTCACACAAATTTATTTGCACCTGCTGGGCGCATGTGACGTTGGCGTTCAGTGTTTGCTGGTAAAGGTCGCAGACATTGCGATGACTAATCTCTGTCGAAACAGAGTGGTTTTGTCTTTATCACTGGCAAATCTTAAGTCATGGGTCCAGGGACAGTCTCCTGGGAGGAAGCCTAAATAAAAAACTCCAAAAGCTGGGATTTTTCGTGCATTCGGTAACTGCTACTTTGAATGATTTGCGAGAATTTACAAAAGCCTACTGAAGTAACTGACTGACGTAGACTAAGAAGGCGCGCTGAACATACATTGTTAGAAAAAAGTAATTTACAATAACAATTACGCAAACATGGCACATACACAATACGGGTACTAGTTTTTTGCGGCACGGCCGGGGAATCGAACCGTGGACGAGAGCGACAGGTGCGAGCAACAAATTAATAGAAACTTGTCGGTAGAGATCGTCTGCATTCTTCAGTCGTTTAGTGGTGATGATACAGGTTTACTGGACATGCCCCGCAAACCTGCTGCTGGCGGACCATGGAGCCGGGAGGAAGATAGCGGGACGATCCAAATGAATTAGCTGTAACCGCTAAATAATGAAGGATGTACTATTACGGGAGAGAATTTAGGTTTTAATATTTACTCCTGTGATGACCGCGATCAAGAACAACTGTTATTTACTTTTTTGTACGTTCTTGCATATTAAAATTTATAAGTTAAGTATTTTATATTAAATTTAACATCAAATACAAATGTATAGTTATGACGAAGGACAATAGTTTCTTTAATTATTGCAAAATTGAAAATTCTCACTACATTTTTATTAAATTTGGTCTTTAGTCATATTGCGTTCTCGATGCAAAGTAGTATGCAAACTTCTATTGTCCTTGTATCAATAATAAGAAATACTGGTAAGGTAAATTGAGTGGCAGAAAACTTCATGTTACAGAGCTGTCTTGGCAGTGAAAGACCTTCACGGTGTCGACTGTGATCGGAGGATATCCGAGACCCGGCAAGATGACGCTAGCCTCCGCGCTCTCAACAGATAGCTCACCAGACTCAAACACTTCACAACTCCACACTACAGACTAGCAGAGTGGCTCGACAAGTGGAGAATGTCCGTCAACGTAGCGTAAACTGTTGCTCTATTTGTCAGCAGAAAGCGTGACATGCCGGGGCGGTAAAGGTTGAGAAGTGAGGAGCTGTCTTGGAGATCTCCGGTGCTGTAACTCGGGTGTAGCATTGACCGTTCGGATGGGCTCGCAGGTTGATCGCCAGATGAACTTAGCTAGAGCTTCCCGTTCGTTACTGCGGCCAGTGCTATCATCTGAGTTACCGTTACGGACCAAATTGGGGATCTACAAGACATATCCAATCGCGCCTCACTTACGCCGCTCCCGCATAGTACGCGTTAGTCTCCCCGACTCAAAGGAAGCGGCTGAAAGCGCAACAAAACGTTGCCCTCAGAGCCATCGTCATTCCAGCAACCAATGGGCATCCGAGTCTGGCTTGCAGGACGAAGGTTACACCAGCATACACATTTGCAAGCACCAAACACCACATGCACTACACCCACACCCAGTAGCCGTCATTTTTGACTGTAGCCAAAATTGTAGACCAGTCAGGTCATATAGTCCTCTTTTTCCCCAAGCAGTCCATCCATACTGCATTATAACGCAGTTCCCCTCCACCAAGGGGCAGTGTCCCCCTTGCGACCATAGCCCGGGCATGAGGTTCGCCTCGAGGCCCGAACTCCTCCCAACCTCCAGGTTGGAAGACGATCCAATGACGTTAAAGTTAACATCGCGTAATATAGAATACGAAACGCAAATAAGAATGGGAATGTCTATGACCTTCGAATGTGACACGAAAAGTATCTATACCGTTTGTATGGAAAATGAATTTTTGTGATAATAAAATTTGATTTACGCACCTCGATTTGACAGCTATGACGTCATTGTGTCGCGGTAATTCCTATTTCTATACCATTGTAGTAACTCGTTTGCATACTTAAATTTTCTCTACGATTGGTTTTCCAAGGACGCACCAACTAGTAAACATATTAGGGTGATCTCAAAGGCGCAGTATATTTTTGGACACTCTTAATATATTTGAGATTCGACGTTTGATGATTCTGACGATTTGCCCTTGAAATTACACCCTCTATGTAAAAATTAAGCCAAGCAAGTGGCCCGCACGTGGCTAATAATACTCCTCTCTTTTTTGAGGAACCCTAAAATATTGTAGTTTGGAACCCTTTATTAATTCAACATTCAATCGACTGCGAAACTTTACCAGAACTGCTAATGCCCATTGATAGAATAATGGGGTCACGTATAACGTACGATACAAGACGTTGTTAGCACGGCACAGAGTTGAAATTACAGTGCGCTGGTTTACAAATATATGATTATGGCGTACCCTTGTTCTGTCGAATTAATATATTTAGTATTCGAAATACGTTTTATTAACTTTGTGATTTTTATTAATATGTTGGGTTATTATTGTAACCGGATTAAATTATGTACCCAAAGTTGGTGAATAGAAATTAAATATTTCTGATTCATTTCAATCTTTATCTTATTTAGATTGTAAAAAAAGGCGTCGATATAAAGTGAAAAGAGAACGGGCCCTGATATAGTGCCTCATGGAGTACGTTTATTTTAGGTAACAATAGAGGTCCGTCTCAATTTTTTTTAACATTTGCCGTATTCAATGTATTTCATGTTCTTTGTTCGTAAGTATAAGTGACTAACCTATGAAACGGGTCAAAGGTCTGGAAGGATGCAATTTCAAATGTGTGTAGCTGAAGATTCACTGGATTCTTTCCATTACCCAATCGTTCTTATTACGCTTTAAATACGAATGGATTCTTTAGATCCATCGAGGTATGTCGAGCAAGGACCAACATCAATACTGATTTATGTGATAACGGAAACAAATGATTTATTTAAATACAGCAAATCAAAAAAGCAAACACGTACCAAAAGCGAAGGGAGGCAAATAATAGCACTTGATTATCCTGCTATCGGAACCCTAAAAATGGGTTTTATCCCATCAAAAAGACAAGTTGAACGACCGGAGCATAAAAAAGGCTAAACTCGGGGGGATTTTGAATAGCGGACCTCTGTCCGGGACGTGGGGTGGGGCCGGCTTTGTGCAGGGCACAAAGAGTGCGCGCACGCACGACGGGCGAGGGCGCTAGTGGCTCGAGGATAGCTCGCGCAACGAGATTTGAACCTTCGGCGAAAGTGGTAGACATGTTTCAACTTCCATTCGGGCGAGCGAGGCTTTGATAGGTCTACAATTGCGACTAATTAACTAAATAACCAATATGTAGCGGCGCTTGCCACTCAAATATATCAAATAATTTGACTGTGCAAGCACAAGCTCTGCGCAAACGTCTTGTCTGCCCTTAGCAAGTATTTGCTCACTACAGCACGGGCCACGTGTGTAAATATTATTATTTTTTCCCAAACCCCAGCCCCCGGGAACTCGTTATCTGCGGGCCGCGGTCATCGGACTGGTCGTCGACCAACAAACATGGTTATCTACCCCATGGCTCGCCCACCTGCGCGGGACATGCCGACACGTACATACATGTCTGATACTTTATATACAACATACACTGCAGGCCACTGAAGGGCTGCATTTAGTTTTATCGCTGTACCTACTTATAACCAGACTGGTAATTTGTCAGATCCGATACGAGTCTATATCTATTCCTGTATGATCTCTAACTTGAAACATTTTACTAGGCAAGGCTTCATATAGTTGCGCTTTATATCATGGCTATTTTATTTGAACCTTTACGACAGGAATGAAAGGATATGTATAGTCACCTAGACATGGTATCCATACACCTTTTTTATATGTGCAAAGCTGATACTGTAAGCAGGGATGCGAACGCAGTAACATCTAACTGGTGAGGTAGGGGGGAGGGGTGGGGATACGACACGGAAGTGCCCCACTCTGTTCTACTGCTTTGTAGGATGTCAAGGCTTGTCAAGGAAGAAGTGGCAATATAGAGTAATATTGGTGTAGTAATAGTGGTGGTGGCACGTGGCTGCGAACGGTAGTCGCTCACACCTGTTACACTCAAACTGGTTTCGGCGGCCGGGCCGTTACCATCTCCAAACTCATTCACATACAACTTGCTGCTGCAGCTTCGTCTGTCTCCTACCTTATAAGTAGCCCGCATTGTCACAGATAATAAAAAAATTGTCCTTTTTGTTGTGGTGCTTGTGTTTTATAAGGGTGGCATGCATACAGTAAATTGAATACATTAAAAGAACTTGTTATACGTTATGTACACCTAGGAGTCCTCTTTATCTTCTCTTTATGCACATCTAGGACTTTATAAGTATATTCCAGGAATTGGTGATGTGAGGAAGATTCACAGTATAAACAAAAATAGATCAATGTTCACTTCATAATATTGTCAAATGATGGTGTAGGGCGAACTTAATGACCCAAGGGTTCGGAGGAACAAATGAAAGTGATCCATTGTAGGTCACGCGCTAGCCAAAGTTTCTGTTTCTCAATGGAGATGTCCTATATCTGACTTCTTTCCTCTGGTGCAGTATCTATTGCCGGCAGCTCGAAGGGCGCGGATATCAAAGGAGACAGTCACTTGCCATTGGACACCAATCCCGAATGTGGCCCGGACCTTAACGTAGTAAACAGAAAATTCCTCTGAAACAGCTTTGTGCCCATTACATGGTGAACAGATTTCACGCTGCGAAAACACGCGCCAGCTGCATCTGATCAGGTCATTTAAATTTATAATTATTAATTAATAAAACTAATTCTCAAGCACGCGTTATGTAGGCCTCTATTAACGGCGCGCTGCGGGGCTCGCGAATTACCATACGCACACGTTTGGAGACAGTCTGTCTTGTAACAAGTTAGCTGTTTTGAAACTAAACATGCAAATAAAATGGCGTCATTTAAATGTTTAAAAAGTTATGGCGAGCATAGCACCTGCGCAAATCCGTCGCGTACGAGCGCAGGTCGCTGCGCACGCGCCGGCGACAGATGTGCCGCCTCGGCCGTCTTCGGCCGTCTTCGGGGGCGTTCGGACGGGGTAAGGCGGGGCCGACAGCTTTTTCAAGTTGTGTCTTTTGTGTTCGACTTGCGTACTTTATTAGATCGGGCATGTGGTGTGTGGGTCCTCTATAACATTTTAGGCTTTTGTTGCATCTAATTATTACCATCTATAAAAAATATTTTATAGTAGTGCTAATTCAATGGGTGTATTTAAAAAAATATTGTCTGCTTCCCAAAATTGGACTTCCTGTCCAAAAAAAAGATTTTAGTTTTTTCTTTGGATTGGGTTCAATTTAAATTGAACCTTTGGGGTAGAACATGCATAACCTATGAGGCGTGCAGTTCGTCAGCGCTTTAAGTGGTTGTACATTATAGAGTAGTTCTGTAATTGCGCGCGAATTATATATGAAGGCAGTCATTGTCCACCGCGAGTCCTTCCTAGTTTTAACTGCAAGCTCGGGAGGGGCAACCTAACGAACTGCTGGTGGTAGTTGGGGAGTCAGTAACTGGCGACAGTTGCATAAGTTGTACGTACGCGGGTAACTCTGTTACAACTCCTAAAGCCTCACCCTAGACAAGCGCCTGTCAGATTCTCATAGACGCCGTTGCTGACTTCACTGGGCACGCCAGTATAGGTCGATACCTGGAGTCTGATGTCAGGGAGGGCAGGGCGTCCTCTGACAGTACGAAACAGCACAAACTGATGTACAGTGCTGTATCTGTGCTAAATCTGTGCTACCGAAAAGAGCACCCAGCACCAGGCTCATTTTCGCCGCATTTTATTATGCGCATTCACAGTAGTTACATATGGCTCCACGGCTTGCTCCTGTCGTTATTTCGCCGTATGTGTGTTAATATCTACAAACGCACAATTTGTATGTGCGTATGTCTCCTGTGACAAGTGACACTGTGGAGTGAAGACACTTGCGTTTCTCGTGGATGTGATTAGCCGTCGTTAAGCTGTTTGATAAAGTGATTGATTTTAACGTTATCCGAGTTTGTTGAGAGATACTACTTCTTTTGCATCATATTATAATATGATGTTGCAAATTAATATAGATAACGATTTAGTATTTGTAACAATTACCTCGCTTTGTTTATTTTTATTGCTAGAAGCAGAAAGGAAATAAGAATGGCCGAAAAAGAAAGAAATGGATTGGATTAGAAGTGACCCATACCTAGTATTGGGTGACTACAGATAGAAGAAGAGAGAGAGACTTTTATGCTTGGAGAGACCACAGAGAAGAGAAGACCTGATGTGAGTGAATAGCGGGGCCCATGTGCCATATGCGCTGATTTCCTTATTCCTCCCTAACACCCGGCACGAGCACCACCTATAGTCGCACAATAGAGACAAGACAGCGTAGCCACTCGACGCCGATATTTTTAATGTACTCGTATTATAACAGTCAGTCGCTTTCGCAGTCGGTTCGTAAACTTCAGACCAAGTATTGAATGCCTTCAGCAAATGTAATGGGCGAAGTAAGTTGGTCGGCGACATCATTCCCTCCGTCACCAGTCACGTGTACTCTTATGTCCACCCACTTGTATGGAGGTACTTGCACATAGGATCTAAATTCTATGTGTCGTGGGTACTTACTACCTCCAGACAATACGTATATGTAGGTACATCCAGATTCAACTCATTCAGGCTAACGCCCACTACGGTTCAAGCATTGTGGTGGTAGAGTTCGGTTGCCTGAGGCCAAATTGAAGCACCTTGTTAAAAATTCAAGGAGCAATGTTAGGAACCTTATATCAATGTACGGTCCTGACGTTGTTGAGGTTCTTAAAGGGCAGGGGACGACCACAAAAGGTCTTTGAAATCCTTCAAACACTGCTACCGCCAGATTGACAAAACAAAAAATCTCGAAGATTGATTTTTTGGTGACGCAAGAGATTTGTGCCTTGTGCGTGGCCAGACCTTGCAAATTCACTTCGTGTCTGTATTATGTACTATCCCGGTGGTGCCGGCCCAATTCCAGGCCACTATAACTATGAGCTTTTTACGATACTCCTCTCTGGTAGCGGCCTACAGTCGGATTGAAGCAGTGTTGACGCGCGGGTTTATCCGTGTAGATCACCATTCACCCCCGGTGTAGTCGGGGCTGACCTTGATCGCTTTCAGCTCGGCTATCCCCTACCCCGTGCGCCGTCCCGCTCGCTCGCGTGCCGTCTCGCTCGCACGCCGCGCTACGACAACGCCGCGCCAAGTCCCTCCGACTCACACCTATAGGAGGGAGTGCTTCAGGACCTGATAGGGCCTCAAGTTAGACCAGTTCAACTGTCTCTCTAAAACTAGTCTTGCCATTTCTTCCCAAGGATTCTCTTTTCCCTAATTTTATAAACTTGAATGCTGCTTTTGGTTACTCCATATTTATTGTTCAATACCGCTTGCTTCGAACCTCACGATGTTCGGTTTCTTGCACTAATCAACTTCTGAATCTGCTTTCTTATATTTATAGTTTTATATAGGTGCGTAATATTAAAAATGTGGTGTCGCGCTGTTTGTGGCTGTCATATAGATAAACGGCTAGGTTGCCAACTCTTCCGGAAAAAGGTCGTTAAAAGGAAAAAAGGATTTTTAAATCTCGCGGCTCCAGGAACGCAGGTAATCTCCCGGATTGGCGAGTGGCGCGCAGCGTGTCAGTTGCAACCTCGGAGGGATGTAGCAAAATTAAATTATTGTAATCTCATAATGTCAAAAATGCCCTCCGACCATGTTCATGGCATTTTTTTACTCCTCCCGGATTACTGATCAACTGAGTTGGCAACCCTAGTAACGGCTCAAACAATAATAATGAAAATTTTGTATGATATTTGAGTATAGCGACAGAACTATGTTTCAAATTCTTATCGCAATCAAAATATACGACTAGACATCGTGTTATTTAACATATCCCTGATTTATTATTCAATATTGTAAAGTTTTTATGTCCGAATGATAAGTTGCGTCTGCTTATTACGTATTTATACCACCCTACAAACTTATAAGCGGCGCGACAGTTATTTGAAGGAATTCACCATTCTTTTGTAATGTAACATAATAATATACGTTTAATATACACATGGTGTACATCGAGCAGCGGTGCGGATCGGGCTCGGGCGCCGGCGAGCTGGTGCGCGGTGCTCGTACATTAGAATATCGTTACGGTGAAGCCGGAAGGCCCGAGCCAGCCGCCGCCCACCGCGACCTTGTGGGCCTCTGCAGAGCGGAACCGCTCCTGACCAGAGAGGGGACACATTACTCACCAGTATTATGTACTGTGTCGCAGGGCCGCGAGTGGGACTGACTGATCTTAATTGGGGATGAGTCAAGATGCTCGTCACTCGTGGACTATCATCCAGTCTTGGCTCCATGCACGGCAGTAGGTACTGTGGAATTAACAACTTTACACTGCTTTACACTGCTCTACATATTTAAGTATGTAATACTTTGATGGAATTAGATGTTTTGTAATGGCTGCGATGGGGTACTTAGAGTAGCCATGTGCTTGTGGGCGACTGTGGCGTCAGAGTTTATATCGGAAACGGTACCGTGTTGTAAGTCAAGGCAAGTCCTAGGGTATTGTAGTTGCTTTGAGTTACACTAATTATTCATTATCGTCATCGAAATCGTCACGAATGTCAATAAAGTCTAAGAAAATGTTCTCAGAGTCGAGGTCGTTAAGTTTAGTAGGCATAAGTTCACTCTCGAGTAGGCTTGCCAACTCCAAAATACGAATTTGCGGGAATGAATGTCTTCAAATGCGGGACGAGGGCTAAAAAAGCGGGATCCAACTAATTTTGTTTAGAACGAACACGAAATTTTCTTTGAAAATCTGAGTAATAAGTAAAGTAATGAGATTTATATTAAGAAAAATGTAAATTACTTTTTCAATGAGTATGCAGACGATGTTGTGGAGGCTCGCTGGGTTTGTAGCTAATTTACAAAAGCGGGACATTTAGCGGCGTCGGACGTATTGATAAGGAGCTCCGAAGCGGGACGGTGGGCAAGCCTACTCTCGAATCTGAAATATAAAGATAAGCTTTTTAAAAGGTTATAGATTGGTTTTAAATAAGTGCCGGGGTGTCGCTAGTACTCACTTAATCTATAAAAAGGCAATAACAAGACTGGAGCTGGGTCGGCGCTGGTCGTGACTCGTTACATAAACAGTGTCATCGTATTATCTTATTTGAGACGCACAAGAAAAATGCTGGAGTCCGGGAGGCGTGCCGGCGACACGCGACACTGACGAGGAGCGGGCGTTGCGTCAGCCACCCGGGTTGCGTAAGGTGATCACACACTATCATCAGCTCGCTCGACGCAGCCGTAAGCTGCGCAGTTAGTAACGCGCGCGTGACATGGGGAGGAAGCTCGTGAGAGCGTTACAAAAATCACACATTAGGCGAGGCTTATGGAAGTAGTTCAAATTCAAAATTCAAATTCGATATAAGAGAAACTTTTTTGTATTTAAGAAATAAATATAATATATGACATGTATACGACATGTAATGAAAATCTATAATTAAGGTTTGGTTGGTTGGTTTGGACTAAAGCACACACTTTTTTTTATTGTTACCCCTTAAAGCTTACCTTGTAGGAATGATAATAATAAACTAACCAAGGGGTTCGGTACCAATGGACGATCATGACAATTTATTAAAGTGAGGCTTTTCTGTCCAGATTCTTATTTGTACTCATCTATAACATAAGGGTCACAACTCACAAGAGCAGTCATTATAGTGTGATAAGGTAACGGTATCGCGCTCGCGTGATGTGCTTCTCCGGTGGTGCTTCGCCGATCCGGACTACTGTACAGCAGAATGATCCTTAGCCTTACCAATTGGAGTTAACATGAATGGACACTCCCGTACAGTCGCAAGTGAGGGCCAGTCACTATATAGATACGGCGCCCTTGAGGCCGTGCGCGAAATGAATTCGTTAGTGGCCTAGTAGACTTTAATTGCAAATGGTTCGGTCACGGGTCACGCACTCGGCGGTTGTGCTGCTGATGCTATCGCTGCGACAGAAGGCAGCCGTGTCTATTGGGCCTCTCCAGGTGGCCTCAGGAGGCCAAATATAATAACAGTCGTAATTTTTGAGGACAGTGTGAACAACTTTTGATGCTGGAACTTTTTTGTTTAAATTTTAAATCAGTAAGCGTGATTGTTGAAATATGTAATAATGTATTGGGGAGCGTTCAAGTATGACGAAACGCAATTTTTGAAGATTTTTGACCCCCCTCCCCCTTCTCCCCCCTATGTAGCGCACCGTAACGTTGTTGTGTAGCCCCAAAAAACGTTACGTAACACACAGCTAAATATATTTTTACTTAAATTAAACAAAAAAGGTCTCATTTGTCAATTTTTTTTCAATTTTAGACATTATTTTTCTTTATTCTTACCATAGAACTCTTATCATGGCAATTGAACCTATTGTTGATCAAAAACAATTTACTATAGAACTGCAAAACTGATATAATGGACATAATGAAAATAATAAAGAGTGGACAAGTGAAAGGGATACACAGAGTTCACAATTTCACGGTTTGCTCAGGACGGATTATAAATTAACGAAAAATAATGCGTTAAATTGTGAATGGTTTGTACAGTTCACAATTTTCCGATAGTTTACAATCTCGCCAGTTATTTTGTACACTAACTGTTTTTACCATCTTACGGTGACATAATATACCAACATCAATAAAATCATAATATTATAACAGATACCACCAACAGCATTTCCACTGCGGGATAATCCTGACACAGGTTTCTTTCATTTAATACTCTAATCTCACTATTATTTTTATTCTCATCAACTGTACCTACTGCTAATTCTTTTGTTTGAAGAAAACAAAATTGTGTAAAAGATTATTCGCGAGCACATTTTTAATATTATACAGAGAAAAAAAAACCTACATTTAACCTGTAAAACTAAATGATTAGTTTTACAGGTTACAGGTATTTTTAATCTCTGTAATATTATAAATGAGAAATTTCCAACAGTGCCTATAAAATATTGTATCGTTGTTTGAGTGTTGTGTGCTTTTATCTGTGTGTGTACTGTGTACATGCGAACTGCGTAATATTATAAAATTAATTTATAGTGTTAGGCACAAACACATGGTACGTATGAACTATAAACAATGAAGTGTTGCGATGGCGCGAAACTGAGTTATCACTACACGCAGCACACACTAGACCTAGTAGGTGTCGGACAAAGAGTTTACATCGGTGTGACGTCACCCGGGTAACGTCGAGCGCCGCTGCCCCTCGCGGCAATAAAAGAAGTTGGCCGGCTAATGACTCCGTATCCCCCCAACTTGGGAAGCTCGCTGAAAATTAAAAAAACTTCACAAACTTTAACCTCATTATTGTTACGTTCGCTGTTACGCGCTGGAAGTGCGGCAACGTCGCCTCGCGCCGAGTTGCCAGCCGATAAAAGCTTCCCGGTCCCCGATTGTGAGGAAATTATGTAGGTACTGACATTGAACATAAAATAAAATTCATTGTATTTCTTAATACTGTACGCAATAAAATTAAAATGTATATTGTCAACTTTATCCTTGGAATATTTTATTAAATACGTACTAAAACTTTAATTTAAATTTTAAAATAATTGGGATTGATGTAAAATATTAATTTAATTAGTATTGATTTATGAGTTATATTCATTAAAACGTCGTATTTAATTCTCACACATCTTACAGCAACACAAATTATTAAAATTGTTGTGAGTTGTGCGCGTATCAGGAGCGCACGCGGGGAGATTGTGCCTCGTGGGCGCCGGGGTGGTAACACCGACAAGTGAACGGCAGTCGGCCGTGAGCTCGCCGCCGCGTCGCACGCTCGCCCCGCGTACACTCGCGCCTCCGCGGTGCACGTAAAAGTTTTTTTATATAACCGAGTGCAGTGCAGTGTTGATATAAAAAACTCATTGTCTCGCTGTGTTTACGTTCGCTCGCCGATTGTTCCCGGCCCCCGGCGTTGTGTTTATTTTTGAGTGTTAATATTTCCGCACAAAGGATTTATGAGCCGCCGATGCTATCGGTAACTACGACAAAACTTCTTACTGCGTGCCGTTCCCGTTCGGTTCCAATCGAGGCAAATTTATTTCAAGTGCGAGAACCTGCGATCGCGGTGCTTATCACAATCACAGTGATAATTAGGATGATTTTGATTATTATTTATCCTCTAGCAATCACAGAGGACACTTAGATTGACTAATTATGTGATAAAGCGATATAAATGACGAGATAGTTATTGTGTATACTAGTGTCGTTTTCATTAAATCGTAGAGTAAATACGCGGTATACATATTTACTAAACAATATTCGTGGATCGGGGCTGGATCCCGGCCGGACTCCGTGCACGACTGCAGTGACTTGACTTCACTCGCTGACGAACTTTTCGTGTTATTCGAGGAGCAGGAGGCGTTACTAGTGGTAGTAGGCAGGGGCAAGATGTGAAATATGTTCTAGTTGGGTTACCAAATAATAACTAATGTTATGAATATCTAGTACTCATTGTAAATAAGGTTATAAGGCTGTTGCTCTTACCGGCAAAAACTACTAGAAGAATTTGGATAAAATTTGGCACAAACTAGGGATCTTCAAGAAAAGAGCTTATTCTTTCCTCAAAGGTCGGCAACGCATCTGTTAGACCTCTGGTATTGCGGATGTCTGTGGGCGTTGGTGATCACTTTACATCAGGTGACCCAACTGCTCGTTTGCCTCCTATGCTATAAAAAAAACAAACAAACGTTTTTTATCAAGTTAATGTTACGCTGGTGAAACCGCGTGGCGCGTGTAGTTAATGTGTATGTATATGGCATCATGGTGATGTTGATGATGGAGTATACCGTAGCGAAAACGGAATGTTTGTCTCTGTATAATGTATGTACCTCGGCAGAAGCGCAGATAGAATACTTTATTCAAATGCTGGCTAGGAGACGGTTAATGTATTCTAGACTAGATCAGCCCCAGACACGCCGACTCGCAAATGTACGCCTTGCACGAGTCCCGGCAGCCATCATCATCAGCCTCCGGCACTTAACTTGTGCTTTAGATGACTTGAACAAATGTCCAAGATATAGGCCTCGTCTTCAGTAAGATGGACAGGCGTGTACGTGGTGGCTCCGTTCAGCAGCGAGCAAGTGAGGGCACGGCAGTAGTCTGCTGTACTAGCTGCTGTTGGAACATTGTACAAAGTACATTGAGCAGTGTTATCAGCAGATGACGACACTAATTAATGTTATATCTGGTGATGTTACTAGGAGCGCATGCCGTGACTAGAGGTGGCGACCTGTTAGAAGGGCTCGTATGCTGCTGACTCGACCCGACTCAGAGTCCGGACCACATGAGGTAGAACCGGAGGTCCCCCCTATGGGGTCTCCATTTGCTTTTTAACGGTTTCAGTCGTTAGGCTCGCCCACATGAATGCGATGCAAATTGTCAAAGGCTACAGCTAAGTGCAGTCCTTCCGGGAAAAAAAGCGGGTCATAATGGCGCGATATCAAGTTTCGTTCATGACGACGCACGCAGGCACGCCGAGGACTATAGAGAAACTAAAATCCACCACCATGGAATAGTGAACATTCAATTCAAATTAAGATAAACCCATCACCTCCGATAGTTTTAAATATTCCACTAGATGAAGAAGTAATAATCCACCAAACACTACTTAGGTACCATGGCTTGCAACAAATATAATATATACTTTACTGTTTATTTAGGTGAGGCGAAGATCTTGACCGTTCCAATTTTATTCTAGTGAAAAATGAAATCTTTTTTATTTGCTAGAATATAGCAACACTAGTAATAAAAGTACACGAAAAAGAAATACCATCACTATCGGAGGGACCAAGCTTCCGAGGAAAATACTCTAATTACTCTTGTTATAGCATATCTGATGCTTTGGGCAGAGCGGTTGGTCGTATTTGGTCTCTATTTCTTTGCCTATTCTAATAGGACTCTCTTATAAATGGCCAGTCAAGATCGCTTAGGCCGAAATTGGTGACAGTGGAGAAGTCTGCACCGGAGTCGACTTTATGACACGCTAGATTGAAGACGACATTTTTTTTCCCCTACCACTAGGTAGGCTTTAGATCAATGAGACAGTGTGCATTTTTTTTGCTTATGTAAAACGATCATGGTGAACCTTGTTCAAGTTATAAAGTGTTATATCGTAAGTTTTATAACGTGGAAGCCTCAGGATCGATACGTCTGTATCGATTGTTGTAATGAAAGGGCTCGTCTTGCGGCCAATAATTACCGGTAATGGTTTTATTCGCAAGCCCATCAAGTATGCACGCTGACGTGGACGCGCGTCCGCGGTGCACGTCGCCGCCGCTCCCACCACCACCACACACCACCACGTACCACCACACACCACCCGGCTGATTTAAAATGCCCCATAAATAATAGAGCGTCACAAAAATTATATTTTGTGTCGTGAATTATAAATGTACAGTCGCTGGGTGGTATTATTCGTAACAAGGTAATGCGTCAGTAGTCAGTAGTAGGTCGAACTGACTGCCTGCTCTGGAAGGTGGTCGGTGCAGTAGGTAGCTGATGGATCGTCGGCATCTTGGCTCTGGCCAGAACAAGCCTAGCGAGATAGGCGCTGGAGTGAGCCGCGTCTCGTGACCTCATCAGTGCAGCTACAGGCCGGAACAAAGAGCGAATTCGCATCGCCTAGCTCTCAGTAGGACGTCTAAGTTAGGTGACGACCCATACGCGTGGTCTGGTCAGCGAGGCAGGGACGGGCGAATAAGTTTTCGTGTGTGAAAGTCTCGTTGATTCAGTATAGGACTATGACCAGTTTAAGTAACTA
>LUGF01040821.1:81405-92178 GCA_001625245.1 Calycopis cecrops | reverse complement strand
CATATTTGTACTGCTTTATCATACTCTAGTATAATATCTACATTGGCGCGGGCGGCGTCACGGAAATACACTCGCCACTCTGTTCCGATCACTTGATTGATTGTGTTCAACATCATATTCACATCATTGGTAATTATTATCATGGGGGAATTTCGATTACGGCGGCCATCTCAATAGAGAGGAACCAACTATAGTGTAGACATGTAACCTTACTTTATCCCGTCATTCCTCTATTCCGATGGGACGCTCGTGACAGCCAGGCCTCAGCTACACGGGCAAGGCTGGCTTCTCACCAGTGTATCGACATCATCTGTTATTCCACCGTTAGGCCCTCTTAAATAAATATCGATATCGACATAGTCGACTGTGTGACCTGTGTCCATTGTCCAACAATTGATACGTCCGAAAATATTTGAAACAAACGGCAAATAGGGACGCGCTTGATACACACAAAAGTTGACAAACTTACATTTGCAGGCGGTCTGCACTCGTTTTGTATGAAAAGCCTGGCTACAATAAGTTTTTTAATTTTTTACTGAAAAAAAAAAGATTGATTTATAAAAGTATATCAGTCTGTCGACTGTATGTAACGTGTCGTATCGCACCGACACGCGGTGTGGACACGCGGACCTCGGGGGTGATAAGCCACGCAGGTGCCGCGCATCTGGACTCCGCCGGCGGTGATGATTAGAGGGACACGAGTTGACGAACTTGTGCTTTATTGTGATATTCTACATGATGGTTTATTTAAACCGTAGTTTTTTAAAAGCTAATATAGGTTTAGAGTAAATTTAAGATAACAATAGAAAGGATCACCGACCCGTGAAGCCTGTATACGCGCTCGCCTGCGATAAAATATTAAGTATATGAGACGAAGGTACAGTGCACACTCGTGAGGTAGTTCTTCAACACTGCAGCTCTTTGGCTTGTACCAAATGCTCTCTTGTAGGGCAACAGCTGATGCTGTTGGTGGTGGAGAACGTTATGCTGCAAATGGCTAACAATATCATCCATTTGAAGTCGCTGGCAGTTATTTTTGTACAATATTTCAGTCTGCTCAAAATATGTCCATCATATTATACTACCGACAAGTTAGGTACTTACGTACGTATTGAATCTTTCTTTATAGTAAAGGGGATGAACTAATTATAGCCTTTAGATGACAGTAATTGTTATACGGATGTGTCGTCCTCCGATAGACCACAACAAGCAGCAGGAGACGCGACAGGAGAGCGGTCACTTGACGGCGGTGTGAGCGAGAGGTACCTCTTACTAAACGTAATCCGGGTCAGGCGCCGAACCGGTCGGCCGCAGCTGCCGGCAGGTGCGAGCTCTCCGTGTCGCAACCCGCCGCCAAATCACTGCCGACCTCGGCGTGTGCCGCCGCAGATCGTGGCGGTGCGGGGCACAACACTAGCCGTGGCGAGCACACGACCGGCCCTGCTGGGGGACAGAGTAGGGGTTTCCGTGCGGGTTCTCTACGCGGATGTTTATTGGCGGCGGAAGGCAACAGAAGGCCACTGACTAAAACCGCCGGTTGACTAGACTGCTAGTTTACGGGGGTAGAGCTTTTTGCTGAGTTGTGACGCCTATAAACATCCGCACATATACAAAATATAAAAGAGAAGAAAATATTACCTACTAATTAGGTACAAAAATTTAAATTTCACCCGTGTAGCATCAAACAAAGTCCTTTCAAAAGTTATGTTAGGATTGCTTCGCATGAGCCGCGTATTCCGCATTTATTAGTAGTATTTAATCCGACTCGGCCCACCGCTCGTTCCCACCGCTACTACTCCTGTGTCCCCAGGATGAACAGCAGCAACCAAGCAACCAAATCAATTATTTGATATGATGTCAGGGAGCCCGTGGGAAAAACTAAAACTGTATTGAAACTCGCAAGAAATTTATTAAGAAGTGTATAGAAATAGGAAGAAATTCTACGTCCCCAGTCAAACCTTTTATTTCTATTAGCAGTAGTAGTGTATATACTGTATAGCCTTCTTCCGAGATTAGCGCGTCCAACCCAAGAGTCTCAGCTACAATATTAGCACAGATGTCAGAGCAAAATGAGTTTACAATATATCGAGTACGTATTGGGACAGTTTGTGTGTCAGCATTTTGTTGGCCCGCACACGGCAGCTCCGACTGGACCTCATGTGATTCAGAAATAAGGATACGTGTGTAGTGAATGTGCTGACAGATCGGGGACACCTCACTTGGACACCCCCCGGGCTTCCTGCGGGGGCAGGAGACCCCGATATAGGTAGATAGATAGATAGACCTTAATTCAAAGCAAACATAACAAAAGTACAAAGATAATTACTTCCTTATTTTAAAATTTGGCCGGTGACCAAAAAGTATCCCTGTATAAATAAGGCAGCTAAAGGCTTTCGCGATGAGTCGGCAGTGGCTTCGTGCTGTTTCCGACCACCCACGTAAATGCACTTCTTGCGACAAAAAGAGTGGTAAAAGGAGAAATCATGGTTCTCATGATCGATGTAACTTGTTGTACCGTTAACACGCTTGTGTGTGTCTGCACACGCCAGGTGCCGCTCGGGGTGCCGGGGTGCCGGGGTGCCGTGTTCCCGTGTGTAAGCGGAGGCCGTGCGAACTGCGCGCTCGCGGTGTCGGGTGACGCCACGCCGGTGGTCCCGCACACCACACACTACGGAGCACAGGCTCACTGTGCCACAGTGGCTGCGGTACATGCCAGTGTGTCATTTATTTTGCCTGTATAAAACATTAGTGAGCAGAGTATTTATGCTATATGATAATATTCATTGTGCATAGATAAACAGATGCAGTGAACCAATTAACCTGCCAATAAACAAAAAAATAGTTTTAATATAATTTACCTTTTAGCAATTTTGACTTGTTTCTACCGAAATTTATGAAAGAATGCGACATTGTTATTAGTTTCTGCAATATGCAAATAAATATTAGGAAAATTAAAAAAACGGTGGAAGGAACGTGTTTTACAGATTCTTTGAAAATTATAAAATTCAAATAAATTCTGTTTGTCTGTCTTACTTCTGAAAAAATAATGAATATTAAGATAACCAAACACAACGTACACACATCGTATACTCTTAAAAAAGTGCCATTTGCATATTTAATTTGATATGAGGTGTATGTTGAAACCCTTTAATGCTCGGTTTTTGCGAAGTCATCTGGTGGACGATTTGTTTATGCACATATTAGTTACGAGAACGTGCACATGTGCATCGCGCGAGAGAACGGACCCGTGATCACTAAATATAAATTCATTAAGTCTGCGAAGCAGCCTCGCCTTACAGACAGACAAACCTACTCAGGATGATCCTAGCGAGAATATCCAGTCTTTTGTTCTGTCAGTCTCAGATAATAAAATTCAAACATATCGTCGTCATATATCCATTCACAGAACGTTATGAATAAGTTAATCCTTCACCGAGACTGCAGATGTAGGTCGATTCGTCTCGAATGTCAGCCGGCTGACAGCGCTTAGGTGACGCTTGAATCACTCGCCAGCTCGGAAACTGATCACAACTCTTTGAGTAGCGATTAGCGAGCCGTGCTCGGTGAGGAGAGGTACAAGTAACGTGCGGCCGCCTACCTGGCTACCTGCGCGCTCTTTGTGTTTGTTCCTCGCGGTGCTCGGCGGCCGGGCCGGTCCCGCGGGACGCAAGGTGTTCGCAGTTACTTTACTCTGCCAAGTGCACGGGAGCGGTCGCGGGGGCGGATGTACTGCACGTACAATATGTTGACATATATTAAATAACTGATTTTATTCAGGTACCTAACTTAATTGTACTTTTGGAACACTGAAATATCTTTGTCTCGAAAATGTAATAAGTGTAAAACGTTAAAGTGCTTCAAAATGAGTGTGTTGCGGTGATTCCACGGAGGACGTTAAAAGACATTACAAATGAGGAGACACAAGTGAGAGGAGATGGCGCTCCGCCACGACGTGAGCATGGAGTCCCTGCTGCCGGCCGACCCGGCGCCCGAGTACGCGGCCAAGGACCTGGCCTCGGAGTACTTCAACACGTTCAGCCAGGCGTGCGACGGCTACCGCTCGGAGGAGCTCGAGCTGCGCCACACGTCGGACTCGCTGCGGCTCACCTCGCAGATCCTGGAGGGCCGCGAGGAGTTCATCAGCACGGACTTCCTGCGCAACAGGGAGCTGCTGCTGGGCGGGCGGGAGGAGCAGGTGTTCCAGTTCGGGCAGCCGGACGCGTCGGCGCTGCTGCGGCACCGCGCGCGCAGAAGATACCACGAGGAGCTCGGCCTGCCGCCCGCCACCAGCCAGGAGAGCGGGGTGAGTGCACATTGTCGTAGTGCTCTGCAGTCTATACATTAGTCAACGATGTGTGTTACTCTGCAATAATGTTTGTTCGACCGGAGAGAATCACGGCGTAGGAGGGCTTAACGTGCTCTAGGTATGGGGTTACAGTGCTGTTGTTTGGAAATAAAAAACCCCTATTAACACTAGTCCCGAGCCGGGAGTCGACCCAGCAGCCAGCACGCGAGCAGCACAATAGCTGGGCGCCTGCTCGCCGCCGCGCTCGTGCTCTAATAATACTTCATAACACGACCGAAATACATCATATCTTGGTCCAATGTCGCGCGACACTTGCTTATGTAACTGCTGTACGTACTATCACTGTACAATACTGTGTGTGTCAGCCCCGACGCCGCTGGAGTTTACTCTTTAGTAAGTGAAGTGCGCAAGAGACGTGACAGACGGGCGCATTGAAGCGTTGCGCTGGTGTTACGATCGTTTATGTTTCACAAGATTTTGCCGTGGCTGGTAGGCTATAAGACAGAACCCGCTGAAGTGGTTAAAGACACGCCTCAGTTCTCCCTATCTATATTAAACCATATCGTGAGGCTTCTAAGTGAGTCCCGGGTCAAAGCCTCAATTGTTGTTATATTTTTAAATACTTGCAGTCCAACGAGAGGAAGTTGTCGGTGGTGCACCTCGAGCTTTCGGTCATTTCTCTTCAGTCGTGTGATTAGGAAATATGTAATTATAATGCGCACACGTGTGCATTATAACACTTTGTATTGCCCGTTTGGCTAGTCCCTATAGGTACCTATAAAAGGCTGCTTTTGCCCAAAGTCGGCTGAAAAGTCACAATTATATTCCACAAAGCCACTAAGATTCAGTTCGGCCACAGCTTCAGCCGCGGCGGTGCGGAACACACCCCGAGGTGTCGCGTTACTGAATCCATTAGCAGCCTCACCCGACACCCGGGGCGCCGCCCGGGGGCGGGTGCACTTACCGTCCTCAGGTACAGCTTCCCAATTACATAGATGGTCGTCTGATAATCCTTGCAGTCGAGAATGTACAACATTTACAGCTTTTTGTAGCGGCGCGTGCAGTCCAAATGCACTTTAATATGAAGTTTATATTATATCCAGCAGCAAACGCGATTAACGTTACAGGTCCGAATTCATCGTGTGTCTGTGGTTCTTTCTGACAAAAACTAAACTGATTTAGATGAAATTTGGCACAGATTTAGATGGCAATCTGGAATCTGTAAATTACAGTATGTCTCAAAATGTAAGGGCGGGACAGACTTTACGCGGGTGAAACAATCGCCAACGCATCTAGAAATGTATATTCACGCACACATACACGTGTCGAATTGTGATATACAATGTAAGTGTGCGTTACAATTCCGTGAATTCCAAATGCGCACGTCGTTTTGATAAAAAGTTGAATCATGTGTTTGGTGTCGAGCTCGAGGCGCCGTCGCGAGCGGTTTGATCATCGCCTTTATCTTCGCGCTACACCGCGACCGGCGCGGGCGCAGCGCTCGGGCGCCAGCGGGAGCCGCACACAACAGCCGACAACTTGCTCCGATACACATGACGATACCACTAGACCTTAGCACCTAATTCAAATTGTAAAGCCCTAGTGGTGCCGTGCAGTTTCATCAGGGGGTTCAAGTATTCATCGAAGAGGGTTCGGGAATTGAACAATAAGGCTTTCTGATACATTTAAAAGGAGTCACTTGTCAGGTTAAGTGGTTTGAGTTTTAAAAATAAATTAGTTTTCGGTTAAAATAAAGCGGAGCCAATGTTGTTACTTATGAAACAATGACAACTAATTATACCAAAATGCCAATACCTAATTATGGGCCTATATTAGTGTCACTGCTAGATCATTTGTTGTTGAAGCGTTACACAGCTCGTAACAATACACTATACAGGTAACTGACTGAGTCGCAAATAATAATTAAAGTGAAGCTAAAAGTAAAATATTTAAAAACTTAAATTTAACGAGAAATTTTTAGAATCATTTTAAGTATGTAGTGCCTGAATATTTTCGTTAAATTGATTACGCAGTTTACGCTGAATTTATTTTTTAATTTAAACCTGCAATTAAATGAAATGACAGGATTAAGTGAACAGGTCGAGGAACAAGAGCTGTGTCAAAACTGTTGACGCCTCCGCCGCTAGCTTGGGGCGTTTGAGCAGGAAATGAGTGTGCGGGAGAAGTCGGGGCGGGGCCGAGTGCTGTGGGAGCGGAGACTTGTGGGGACGGTGGAACAATGGGCTGATGAGTGATGGGCTAACGTGTACAGACTACAGCGTCTCCCACTGCGCTACCGTCTTGTTACTTGTCAGATGTTCACTTTGTTAATACCTAAACAATGCGATTTATAACTGCCTAATTAAAAAGAATGCAAATGCAGAATGCAGCGTTTTTTATTGTTAATTACAAATAAATGGCTACAGCTGACACAGATGTTGACACTAGTAGGTCGTGGCGGCAGCGCCTCCCGCCAGGCCGTCGATACATCATCAATAGGAGATCGAGGTGGAGCCACCGCGCGGCTAACAATAGCGCCTGACTCACGGAGGAATCCGCCGCCGGCTCGCGCACGCACACGCACACGCTCAGTGACGGCCAGGCGAACCAAGCACAACTTGGTGTGTCGTTGTGACAGCAGTGGCGCAGCTTTTGAGAGCTTAGCAGCTCAAACCCTCTTCTTCCAAAAGACTGCAATTCCAAAATTCCAACAACACAATACCTGCATAAACTATAATTCCGGCTCCGAGCCACGTTATCACCATTTCCTCCTTATCAATGATTTCACAATGTTATGTATATGTTTTCGTATGTGATGTTAAAAGATTTTAGGCTCAATTTTTGAGTCCATAAAACATAATCACGTTCAAGAATTGTCAGACAATCTAGTTTATAGAAATTCCAAAATTAAAGATTCGATACAATTTGAATTAATGAGATTACCTACCTCTTGATAAGATAAAACTGATTAAAACCCAATATTTGATATCTATGAAGTGCGTGTGAATCAATAACAATCTGCAACTAAATTATGTTTTATTACATATGATTGCTGATATGAAATTGACTGAAATCCAAAATTAAACAAAGGTAAAGCGCAAATGTAACTGTTCACCGATCAGTAGTACCTTTGATTACATGAGTTGTTACCTTATTGATCACCGCACACTGATCAACTCTGACAGGGAACGTAAACGTATTCCTTCGCTTTTCGAGGCGAGGCGATTACGTTACGTTTCCCATTAGTGTACGTTGCAGTATGGAGTTTCATACAAAGAATACGGAACGGCTCGAGGCGATACGTTTACGTACCCTTTCCGAGTTGATAAGTGTGCGTTGACAATATATCTCATTCACTGTTGAATAAATCGACATTGAAATATCTTTATATACGCCTTGACAATCTCAGCGTTCTTAGGTGGGTTAGTAAGTTAGGCTTTAAAAATAACATGGCTGCAGAACTGGTCCTTTTTGTTTGGGCTTCATAAACTGCTAAGAGGCAGGTTGTCAGTAGTTGCGTCCAAGCAGGAAGGAGCACAAACATGGAGCGAGCCTCGCGCCGGTACAGCTGAGGCATACGTTTCGCAAGCAGGAGTAAACAGCGCAATTAGCTGCGTTTCACCCACATCTCCTAATGCGGAGGACAAAGGGCCGCACGCGCGCCCGCCGTCGCCGAGACAATCGTAGCAGCCATAGCTGCGCCCGCGGGCTCACCCGTGCGAGCTTCCAACCTATAGGAGATGACGGGTGAAACAGTTCAAATAGATACTGGCTATTTTTATACCTACCAAATTTATTAGACTTTGCTTCTATGGAATTGTTATGAGCGTTGGGCGACGTGAAGCTAACACCGAGGTGTCACCATTGTTATACACAATAACATTACATTACATTACTTGGATATCTGTAGCAAAACATGAAAATTAGATAAGCGTTAATATATTTTTATCTAATGTGAAATTATTGTAATTTTTTTTTAACAAATTTAATTTTAGTTGTTTACCTTTTGTCGGTCTACCGCGGAGTCTGACCATCGCACGTATGTTAAGTCTTGTGTTTTCACTTGCAGTACGGCAGCGATGAGTTCGGCCACGACTCGCCGAGCCGGTACGCGTCGCCGAAGGGCGCGGGCGCGGGCGCCGCCTACCAGGAGCCCTACTACGGCGAGTGGGCCGCCGGCTACTACCAGCCGCCGCCGCCCTACCACCACGACCCCTACGCCACCTCGCCAGGTACACGCACGCACATACATCCACACATGACGAGTAGACAAGAGCGTGCAGAGCACCAGCTCCAAAACAAAAAGAAAATCGACAAACCAAATAAAAACAATTTAGTTTTGATGTGGGTATTATAAGAAAATGAAATGAAAATGAATGAAAACACATCTGCGTAACAACTGTGTGAGTCAACAAAAGACTCCTACTGCTCGTTAGGTTCCTTATACTTCAAAATGTAAATGTCACTAACATACAATATAATGACAATATCATATCTTCCGAAGGTACCAAATAAAATCGTAAAATCGTAGTTTTAAACTGATCAGTTCAGATCAGTTTTAAACTGAGCAGTCGGAAAGTATGAATTTGCTGTATGAATCATCCGACGCCGCAGGTGTGAGCGGCGGCAGATTGCGCCTGTTATCTTAACTGTAGTAGGGTTATCTGCTAGAGGTAGCGCCGTGGCTTCATTATAACCCAATTGGGCCGGCACACCTAGCGAGATAGTCCCCTCTCGTCCACACAGTAGCGGCGCGATAGCAGTGCTGTTCATTTCGTGCCAGAAGTGAGAGTCCAATGTGGAAAGAGAGGGCTATAAGTGCTAACACACACACAACATAGGGGCAACCCTATTGCTAAAGAATAAGGCTCTAAATTGGGTCAAAATAATATGTACTTGCAAGTCTCTACTTCAGTCACAGCAAAAAACCTTATTGTGTGTGTAATGTGGAATTGAGTGTCTCTGTAAGTTCCCGTGCCACAATGTCCTCGCACGTGAATATTGTCGGTTGCATCAGCTGTCGCTACCCAGTCGCGCGTTGTCGTGATCTGTTCGTCGACATTACAATTGCTAATGCCGGGCTAGATTGTCCTTCCGTTACTTTCTAAAAGAATGCCCTCTGTAACAGTTTAAAGCACGTGAGCTATCTTCTTGGTCGTGTAGACGGACATTCTGCTGTTTCGTGGCACTCTCTTTTAAAATCAATTAAATTTAATAATAAGTGATAATATTATGTGCCCCCAACCAAAACGTGAGCTATTTCCAACGAGCTTTTGTTGTTATACTTTTGGAGAGAGCGGGCAAGCTAATGGCAAGGCGGCCCATAGACATCCAGAACTATGGGCGTCGGCCACTGAAAAGTTCCAATTGCTCCGTTTGCTTAGTAGTAGTAGTAGTAGTCCTCCTAGCCGATTTCGGCTACGACGGCCGTCTCATGCACGGCCGTGCACAAGTGTGCGTGTAGACACAAGTGCGCTCTCTATTCCCTTATTCTCATATTACGATGGGTCAAATTTTGGTCCGACCCGGGATTCGCACCCAGGACATCACGTCTGTGGTTGAACACGCTTCCCTCTAGACCACGAGGCAGTAAAAGTCCGTTTGCATACTGATGCAATCAAAACATGTACGCAGTGTCTGTAGAATATAATTGTCAATTTCAGGTATAGCAGGGGCACCAGCCACAGAGACGGGAGCGCCGGGCGGGGCGGAGCTCCCCCTGCCTCCCATGTCGTCGTTCCGGGCGGCGGCGCCGGTGCACTCGCCCACAGACCCCATGATCGTCGCCAAACCGCCGATGCAGCCCGTGAGTACCCACCCACCAACAACCACCAGTTCATTGTCATAACAACTACAAAGTGTTTGAAAGATGGGCTATGGCTAAAAATGGGCTATTTTCCAGTATTAAAAATAAAAGCTTATTGAATGTTTTCCTTAATTAATATGATTTTAAAGTCATTATGTAGTGAAATCATTTGTAAATAATCAATATTTTATTTTAAAATCTATTCATAAAAACACTTATTTTTATTTAAAAGTCACGTGACCAAACGACGTGAAATTGACGATGACTTAACACGTGTATGCGCCAACAAATCATAGAGGCTGCATTCCGTAATCTACTGATAGTACTAGTTAATTACTTTAAAATTTAACTTATTTTTTTTTGTATTCTGTAATACGCAAAGTATATTTCATTAACTCATTCAAAGTACAACTTATCAAATTTCTAGCTCAATTTATGGATTTGTCAACTGACAACAACAACAAAAAATTGTAAATAGTACTGGTAGTAATTAATATATAATAATATATATACGTAGATATCAGTCGTGCGTACTTACTCATGTATGTTGTGTCGTGTGTGCAGATGTACGCGGGGGGCGCGAGCACGCCGGGCGCGGGCGGCGGCGGCGGCGGCGGCGCGGGCGCGGCGGAGGCGGGGGGCAGCCTGTCCTCGTACGGCT
>LUGF01040821.1:54672-79109 GCA_001625245.1 Calycopis cecrops | reverse complement strand
GCAGGGCGCGCCGGCGGAGCAGCGGCAGCTGGACGAGGCCATGGTGTTCCTCCGCGAGCACTCGGACGTGGGGGTGAGTACACACACACACACCCGGGCATGTCTGTAGTGTGCGAGCCATGTCGTGTTCCCTCTCGTGCTCACTGTGACATGTCGAGAGATGTGCTCTGCTAGTGAAAACGAGGCTTTGTGGAGTGTGGAGACATAGAAGGAGCGATCATTTTAGTCCATTTTTTCATATTATCATTGAGTGCGCATTTTTGGCGAACATTATAAGAGTAATACTCGTATAAGGTAGTTCTCCTTCTCTGTAGCTACACTTGATACCGTGTGACCCGCGCCAGTGAACAAACGTTTAGAGTAGTGCCGGCGCTCGACTGCAGTTCTAAACGTTTCTTTACTGACATGTTTTACAACTTACCATTAATTTATATTTATACATGTTTATTGTGTAACGTTGCATGACAGATGCGTGTAAATATATTTATGTAGTGTACAGACGTGTAAAGTTCTTGCCGTTGCTTCAGATATTAAGATCAAACAGACAATGTATAATTTTAGTTGACAGCTAAGATTTAATGCAAGTTAGGGAGTCGATTTAATAGGAGCCTCTGAGTTCGGACTGTAAACTCAGTAAAGGAACCGTTTGGTCTGATCGTTTGCTTAAAACCAACGTTCACTTATAGGAACTACCGAAAGTTCCGGATAATGTCTAGTCATTGAAGTGAAATCTCAAACTATTATAGTAATTATATAATATGTATAATAAATATAATACATTAAAAGGCCGGCAACGCGCCTGCAAAGCCTCGAGTTTTGCAGATGTCTATGGGCGGCGGTAGTCATCTATCATCTTCTCGTTTGCCCCTTATCCTATAAAAAAACTAGCAATGTCCTATATTAAGTAGCACATTCTTGTAGCGAGTTGGTGACGCGATCTTATATTTTTCCGTCTCAAGGCCGCCAAAGAAGTTACACTTAAAGAAATTGTCATCGTAGATTATTCTCGAATGCGTTTTGCATCACGAGTATAGTAGTGAGTAGTATTACTGATGGGGGTTGTGATCGTGTTGCAGGGCGCGCGGCTCGAAGAGCGATTGGACGACGCAATCAACGTGCTGCGCAACCACGCGGAGGCGCCCGAGCTGTACCCGCAAGAGCACCCGCACCCGCACCACCAGCACCAGCCGCCAGGTACTACCTCCCCCCACCTGCACCACCAGCACAAGCCGCCAGTATCGGTATATGCGGATGTAAATGGGGACTAGGATTTGCCTCGAGTACGCGGTTATTAGCATCGCCACGATGTGCGATATTCGTAGCACATAAGCCGTAGCGGTGTCTACCAGTGCTACAAGGCAATCACGAGTATCGCTGCGTGTGATACGGAGCGGCTACGAGATAAGTGCTCCTGCACTTTTTTTTTTTAGGTAGAACTATGCTAAGACAGAAGGTCAGTGCAGCTTCATCGATATGAGAAGCGAGCACACTGGGGAGCTCAAGCCTCTGTATTTGTGGTCGATGGGGGGGGCAGACCCCCCCTTCTTTCCCAGCTACTGCGTTTGTTGGTCAACTGTAAATGTGTCGACACTATGGGAGCTCTGGCCCCACTGGTATTTAAATTCATTATTCATATTCATAGCCATTTTTGAGTTTGTTAATGTTGATACACATGATGTAGTCTCTGTCAAAGAACTAGAGGCAAGATCTTTTATACTACATGATGGCAAATTAATGCATACATAGACCTCCTCTTTCATACCATTATCTCCGGTCTTGTGGATCCCACATCAATTTATCCCGACAATGGTTATTATGCCTTTCTAAGTCCTTCCTCCGGCCTCCATTCCGATAGTGCCGCCGCCATCTGCCGTCGCCGACTGTACCTGTTCGTATGTTACAGTGTCGCGGCTAGGTGTCGCGGGTTCTCTGCCCCCGCACCTGCACAGCGAGCCCCCGGTCAAGATGGAGCGACATCTGCTGCCCAATACCAGTGAGTATACACTACTGGCTTCGCCTGCGCGTCTGCTGCACTCTGTTGTTTAACCGACAGTCCCTATAGGAAGTCCCATTGGTTTCCGTCCGTTCTACACTGGCCTTGTGTTCTGTTCTGAAAATGTCATCTCTTGCAATTGTAGTATTAGTTATCTTTTACGGAGAGTAGCTGTCGACCTGACACGGCATCGTGACTACGACAACAGAAAGTAATGTGACAGCATTGTATAGTTTTCAAAACACATCCTATTATTTCAGCGTGTTAATATTTTTTACATTGTATTTAATATTATTTAGTATTATTAATTTAGTACGACGAATTAATTTTAATTGTATTATTGTTTAAAACGACTATTAATTGACTATCTGGTCTGTTCCAGAGAAACGCAAAGAGCCTCCGGACTCCGGACTGGACTCCAAGCCGTCGTCTTCGGGCTCCGCCGACGCGCTCGCCAAGTCCGGCGGCAAGCGCTCCCGCAGATAGTGAGTACACGCACAAGCGCACGTACACGCACACGTACACGCGCGTACACGCGCACGCATACGAACAACAAGTTTGTTAGTAGTGTTTGTGTTGAACAGTCAGTGGACACAACAAGTGGCATTTAAAAAAAATATGCCGATACATGTTTATAAGAGGTAGTGCCATGATTGGGCCGGCACGACCGAGGAGGTGCTCACTCTCATGATACAGCCATAAGCTATTCTGTCGAGATTCGAGCAGTTTGTGAATATCAGGTTGCCCATTTGGGCATTTTGCACCATCCCATGGCGTCTCATAGGAAATTTTTTTGGGGATAAAAACTATCCTATGCGTTAATAGTTACCCTCTATGTGTGTGCCAAATTTCATGAAAATCGGTTTAGCCGTTTTTGCGTGAAGGAGTAACAAACAAATACAAACTTTCGCATTTATAATATTAGTACGATAAAATGTATATGAAATGCCATCGCGAGATCATATGACACTAGACAGAAATACTGTGTGTAGAAATTATTTATGGATTTGATAGATATATTTTTTACTAATTTAAAATTTCGTGGTCTTCGTGGTATTTATGAATGTCTCGCTTGTAGTCTGAGCTGGTAAAAATTATATTAAACATATTTCCATATGTTTTTTCATGTGAAATTAATTTGGTTCTATAGTTTACTAGCAATTGTCGCTTGGGGTGCAAAAGAGACTTTCATTTAATACCAAATGTAAACTTTTGATGCCTTTTTGTTAAATCATATGCCATTTTATAATTTTTCCAAGTGGAAAGATGGAAAATTTTATTTCATCATGTACTTGTAAATTGTTATTTACGCACCAATTTAACCGACTGCAAAGTAGTAAATACTCTGTTTTTGTAAGGTATAATTACTTGCCGTCGTTATTGTTGGTGTACAGATGTATCTCATGCAGTCCATTCGGCTCTGGTTGCGTTCGTGACGTGTATCGATAAGCGCGCTTGTAAACACTTCGCCTGTTGTAAGGACGACAATCATAGCCAAATGGACTTTCTAAAGCAGGGTACTCATGAAACTATGTAGCGTGTAATGTAACGTACGTACGTCACATGCTACTCAGTTTAGTGGATACCCCGCTGGACATATTTACCTGGGTGTGTGTGTGACTGCGGTGTGTTTGTTGTGTCGTATAGTGTGAGTAACGTATCTGTGGTGCGCCCCAGCTGCTCGTCCGCCGACGAAGACGACCTGGACCCCGACGCGAAGGCGGCTCGCGAGAGAGAGCGCCGTCAGGCCAACAACGTGCGAGAGAGGTACACACGGGCGCACGCATACCTACATGCACACGCATACATACACGACGTACACGGACAAACATTCCCACATGAATATACATAAATGCGCATTTCGTACACGTAAATGCATACGTTCATGTACATTACATGCACGTATATGTAAACTGCGTGCACATATGTAAACAACGGACATGCGCATACAAAAGATATACTCTTTTTTTCTCATTTTGTCCTAATTGCTAATAACTTTAATATCCCTAGTGTTTCATTTCTGCCATTAATAAACTCAACAATATACAAAATGTTACTAACGAAAGATTCAATGTGCTTTAGCAATTTTTCTATCCACATGGAAATGCTTAGGAAAATTTAAAATTACACACACGCATGTACAATTGTAACAATTATTAAATTGATACTTAACACACACAAACACAACAATCAAGCTCAGGCTACTGAACTCTCGGGCTGTAATCAATGTCTCATCATATTTGTTTGTTGTTTCCTGTGTCCTTCCATTACACTCTAGAGTCTAGGAGCTGATCAGAGATGTCTCCGGCGCGCCGGTCTCGCTACGTTTATCTAAAGTCTATTTGTGTTGTACGTCATGCTGGGTGCGTGATCCTAAAGCGGTATTTTTTATTATCTGTATGTGAGTGTATTTTATTTGTTATGTGCAATGTTTTTAAAATTAATAAAGTATAACAATTCAATGTGGAAATATGTACTCCGTTAGGTTATTCGTGTGTCGGAAAAGAATATGATCAAAAATAAATGTGAAGCATGTACACTGTCAGAGGGATACTGTTATTGTCTATCACCAACCATACTGCTTGGAGCCGATAATGCTTTCCGCTATAGTTCCGGCCGCCGCTCTCTCTCGCGCGCCGCCGCCGCTGGAGGTGAGGTCGGCGTGTCAGTGTTTACAACACCCGAGAATAAGGCGTGGCTTACAAAGATACTGGAACATACTATGTATTTAAAACAGAAATTAACTTCGATACAATTTATTCGGTCACACCTTAGACTATGGCGGGTTAGCAGCTAGGGAGGTAGCTCGAGGTTGAGAGTTGTACTTTCACGATAGTTATTCGTCGGCCGACGAGTGCGACGACGACTTGGACCCGCGGACTAAAGCGATGCGAGAGAAGGAGAGGCGGCAGGCGAACAACGCGAGGGAGAGGTAAGGCCACGCGATCTCGCTCTGAACTCCGCTACAAACCCGTAAAATTATTAAGACATTTTGATCAGTGGTAGCTCATATTACCATAACCAGAGTAAGTGACCGAAACATCCGATTAAACATGAGTTTAGCGATTAAATCGATCGTGATAGAATTTCTTGTATGTGAGTTTTAAAGTGAGTAACGTAACTTATCACATCGCAGCATATAACAACTCTGCGTCAGGTGTACAATCTAGTTACAGAATCCTTTAGTTGAAGTTGTAGTCTACAAATGAACATATTATATGTTTACATAAAAAGTATGTATTTATGTTGTTAAAATATACAGCGTGGCGCTACAATGGCGACATTAATTTAACATATGGGTAGGGCTAGTGCCAAGTAATTATATAAATTTTGAAAGTTTTAAATAATTCGTAAATTGAGAAAAATGATTTTTCAAACAAACTAAATATTAAAAAAGTAATATTAAAAAGGATCAACCTTGCAAAAATTACTTAATGAAAATACTTACGTGAGAGAGCTGATTGATCCCCGCGCAAGCGCCCGCGCCTGCAGGCTGCAACGCGGGGTGGGGAGCAAAACGACAAACTTATTGAATGAATTTACGCGACGTTACAACCTGAGCTCGGCGCGAGACTTTAAGTACAGGGTGCTACGATACTATTTTGTAAAAAAAATAATGAATCCGTAAATAATAATGTTTAATGGAAATGTAATACTCCGATGAAATGAAAATGCGAAAACGTACATGCATGTTAAATTAATGTCACCATTGCGGCGCCACGCTGTAGAAGCAGATTGTATGCTTTACATCTACTAGAGCATTGAAAAACTACTTCAGAATCGCTCACCCAGCTTCGACCTACAGGATGTATTACTTTTTTTTGTTCACCAGGACATTGACAACAGCAGCCCCTTTTGTATCTGTAAGGTACAAGGTGTTTGATATAATGAATGTAACAATTCAGCGCGTTGGTATATGTTTCTGGACGATTTAGACTACCGTGACAAATTTGTTTATACTGTATTTTCTATTCCCTCTCTCTCCTGTACTAATGGACGCTAGTCCGTCACTACTGGGGATAGATCGAGCGCAGGACCGACGATTGACTCTCCACAGGCACATAACGCCAACCCCCTGCCTGCGGACTATCATTAGAAATTGTATATGACGACCCGCGAGATGCCTCTCGCTCCCATGGAACCGAGCTGAAGTGACAGCCAGACAGTTTGTCTGATTGGTCTGTCAGAAGCCGGTGGATGTGATAAGAGGGGGATGCACGCATCGGGTGTCACACTCAATATTGCAGAGGGCCGTATTAGGTTTTGAATATGAAGATGGGCGAGGGTCAACTAAAAAAAAAGCTCATTGATGTTAGGTAATATAGTCTATAATGATTGGATATGTTCATCATGCTTTGTAGATGTGATATCCAGTGTAGTGTAAGTTAAAAAGAACAAGATTTTTCGTTCTGTGATATATTGTGATCGCGGGCCGTATTGACATGGCCCGAGGGCCGGATCTCTATGGTGCTGTCTCGCTCCCTCGTGCCGTGTGGTGATGACGTGTTCTGGCGCAGGATACGGATACGAGACATCAACGAGGCGCTGAAGGAGCTGGGCCGCATGTGCATGACACACCTCAAGAGCGACAAGCCGCAGACCAAGCTAGGGATACTCAACATGGCCGTCGAGGTCATCATGACGCTGGAGCAGCAAGTGAGAGGTGAGTGGTGGGAGGTGCCTCTGTAGGAGGTGACGTGACGTAGCCCATGGCGAGAGGCGGAGGAAGGGGGCTACGCATCTGTATAAACTGTATACGCATGTCTATGGGCGTCGGCAGTCATGAAAATGGCTCCGATTGCTCGTTTTCCCCCTTATACTATAAAATAAAATCTGCTGTAGAACCTAAGTTTAGTACAATGCATGAGGGCATCGAGGCAATAGAGAGGCCTCATTTACATATTAAATGGCGATCGGCTGGCTCAGCTGGAAACGTAGTGGGTTTCTCCGCACTTTACCCCAGCGGTCGCCGGTTCGAAACTCGCTCAGATTATGGGTCTTTTTATTTCATATTTGTTCTATTTAAAAAAGAGTTATTAAAATTCTTATTTAAAAACAATAGCTTGTACTACGTTGAAGTGTATGTATCAGGTTGCCGAAGTCAGGAGCATATTATAATGAGCGCGTTCCGGTTCCAGATCTTTACGAGGCGAGCAGAGCAGCGCCGATATGATGTCATCGACGGACAGTGTGTAATGAATATTGGTGTGTGTTTCAGAGCGCAACCTTAATCCGAAGGCGGCGTGCCTGAAGCGGCGCGAGGAGGAGAAGGCGGAGGACGCGCCCAAGCTGCTCGCGGCGCCGCTGCAGCACTACCAGCACATGCCCGTGAGTGTAGCTGCCCGCACACGTACACGCACCACATACACGCACACACATACACACGTACTATATACACATAACGTATACACCTGGTATCTGTGAAGCCGTCCCCGCATGTACACGCTGTGTGCGTGTACTATTTTATATTTTTACAAATGTGTCAATGCGTTCATATTTAGTAAGAGGTAGTGCATTGTAGCCTTGGGCCGGCACAACCGGGGAGATACCTGTCATTCACACGACACCGTCGTGAGGTAACAGCTATGCCACATGTTAAGACGATATCGCTGTGAGGGCAACGTATCTGCATAACAACTACGTTATGTAGTTGATGGAATGTATTGTCATTTCTTGATGGAAGTTCATATTATACTTTGATTAAACAATATACTTAAAAAAGTATATTATTTAATCAAAGTATAAACTACGTTATACGTTCAATCGTAATCAAAGTATAAACTACGTTATACGTTTAATAATTTTTTATGGTATACATAAAAAACTATAATTGTACATATTGATTGATAACTAAAGTGAACATGTGTTGTATCGCAGGGTATGGGCCAGTTGCCGGGGCAGCCGCCGACGGGCCCGCAATAGCAGCGCCCACGCACGCTCTGCGCACGCACCTAGCGCCCGCGCCCGCCGCCCCTAGCCGGTTCTAGGGGCCACTGCCGGTTCTCTTCTACACACACTGTCCACTGATTACACTACAACTATATGTGACAAGTGTAAATATATCTTATAGACTAGTATATTACATAGCAATAGTCCGGTCGCGGATGAAAAAAATTCGTACGTCAATTTGTTGTGCCTTTCTCTCTGTCTTCCTAGTAAATGTGTCTCGCTCGCACAAAATACGCGGTGCGAGAGAGATGAGATTTATTAACACGGTAACGCGAGAGATAGTATTTGAGTTAACGTACGAAATTCTTTCACTTTCGGGACCGGACATTGTAATCAGTTGGCGTTAAAAAGCGGAGAGTGGAGATGTCGGAATTGTTAGTCGGCCTGCAACCAATCAAGTGCTAGAAACGATTCGGCTGTAGACCGACAGGCCACGCAAACCTCACTGCTTTTTTAACGCGAACAGAATATGTTTCAATATTTACAGCTACCGTCATATCGAAAATATTTTTGTACCGTTAGTTTTTATTTTCATTTTATGTTTTCGCTTTAAAATGTCTGTTGATGTACTATTGTACCGTTTCTCTTTTATTTTATTTATTGTTTAGTTTTGTATTAGTTAGCTAGTGTAAAGTGTAAAAGAAAGTTGTGTCAGTATTAGGAGTGTTGGGTGTGCGACGTAGAAGAGAACTGACATCGTATAAGTATCCCAGTGATGGCCCAGTGCACAGTGTACAGTGCACAGTGTACAGTGTACAGTGCGCAGACAGACCCGGACTCTAGTATAAGTGTGTATATTTTAGCCGTAGGACCTAGTGTTAACTCGACCGGAGACGGAGCGCTCCTAAGAGATTGTATAGCCTAGCTCATATAGGGAACCTAGATGATAAAAAAGATATTTTAATTACGATTTTAAATTTGCTGCCATAAGCGTAGGTCGTAAGGTCCGGAGTCCATTTTTATGGCAACATCGCTCCGTTTTGTAAAACTCACCCCACGTTAAAGCTTGACAATAATATGGAAAATGGACTTTGGAATAAGCGAGCGGGCGCCGCGCCCTCGCGGGTGCGTGCCTGTGCCTTAGTTACCACGCCCTGGGAGTTTTGCGGGTATTCTGCATTTTTTTCAAACTGTTTATTTAAAGAGCAAATACGGGTTATAGTGAATGTAAAGTTTAGCAAATTTTCTATAATTTGTCTTTTATCATTTTACTGAATTGCATAATATTTTGAACGTGTTAAAAGCCCGTTACGCTGAATATCTCTTTAAAATTTGTGAAAATGAAAAATCTGAAAAAAATGCAGTATACGTCCGGACACGCCCCACTGTGTAAGCTGAGTGGCATTGCGTACGTGTACAGCCTTCAATGTTACAAGTCGCGTGACCGGCTGAGTCACTGTCGGCCAGCGCCGACTCACTAGGTGGCGGCGAAGAGACTAATTTACTATTTATATTCATCTTTGAATGCATACGAGTTACGACTGTAATAGGTAAAACAAAAAAACTTGTCGTCGTTTTATTTATTGAGCTTGCATAATAAGCATTTTATATCGTATTTGAATAGTCACCAAATCGATCTCTTCCCCGCCCCTGTGTCGGTGACCCTTACTGGAGCGTTCAGCAACCAGTATGAACGTTTATTTATTTTATTACAAGCCACAATACCGCTCAGATTACAATGAAACAACGTCATTCGACTATGCACGCGCCCGCGCCCCGCGCCGCGCCCGCTCGCCGTGCGCCGCGCCCGCTCGCCGGAGGAGGGCCTCGCGTCGTCTGCCATATTGAATACGTGGCTGCTAACTTACACTTGTACTTATATTATTATTTTAACTCCAGTGAAATTATTTTGGACGTTTTTACAGCGCCTACGTTATTGCGTAGATTATTTTTTACATTTATTTAATTCGGTAGCTACTCGTTGTACTTATAGGCGGCGGCCGCTCGGCCGGGCCAGCGGTCGGAATGAGTTGATTGTGCACGTTATTTTGTACAGTTTGTTTGATTTTGAATGAACTATGCGGCTCCGCCCGCCGGCCGCCGCCCTCGCCTGTTGATATATTTTAATATAATTTTATTTTATTATTTTATTGTGTAATATTTATGAAATGAATTGAAAACGATAGATCACGGTCATCAGTCAGAATGAATAGCTTTAAGCTAGCCAAAAGATTATCAGTATTTGTAAGGAGAGAATTGGTCTCTCACCGTCACCCGAGCCGTCTTAACACGCGGCTTGCCATTCGACGCTCAATAAGTTCATTTGTTTGTAGTTGCATTTCGTTAGGGGGCGGTGCTCCGGCGCGTACGTTAGTGGCGCTGCCACGAGCGGGTACGCCGCCGGCAGCCCGCCGCCAGCTGCTCGAGTGCGAGAAAGTTCAAAATGTTCGTTTTAGTATATCGTTAGACGTAAGACACTTATTTCGCTTAGTTTAGTTGACATTTTCTTCCATTTAGCGTTATATTTAAGTTTTGTTTTTATAATTCGTGGCGCCCACCGCCGGCCCTCGAGGCTCCAGGCGCGCCGCTTGTACAGCGTCTGACTTCAACAAAGGCATAGGATAAATGATCGATGATTATGTGAAGATTATAATTATAAAAATGGATAATATTAATTAAATATAAATGTGCCATTCATTTTGCTAACGTTGCGTTTTATTTGTGTATACGTACTTTCTCCTGAGCTTTGATTTGACAGAGATGCATCAATTAATGACGGTCTCCGCTGTCTAGTAAATTTCGAGACACGAATTACATAGTTAGCGTCCTAATGACGTCATTCTTTGACTGTATTACTGTATTAAAACTCGACACACAGCTTTACACCGGCGTGGACTGTCGGCCGGGCCAGGTTGATAAACTTTAGTCGGATACGGATAACCATGCAAGTGGAGCTTCTCTATGCAGTCGTGTCACTTGAGCACCGCCAACGCCGATATCACTTAAACGGGCCGTGAACAGAGGGCTATCAACATTGCCAGATTTGGTGTATCCATATGACTTAGTTTCTCTGGTTCCGCCACATGAACACTGCTTTCACTTGGATATCGGATTCGAAATTGACTTCGGAGATGTGAAGTTTTATTGCAAGAGAAACTTTAAACTTCAGTTTCTTTTGTAACAAAACATAATATATTAATGCACATCTTCTATATTATGTAATAAAAACCTTTCACGATCATTGAAGCCGCGGCGCATTGCTAGTAACCAAATATATTAAAACTCTTCAAAAGATTTAGTTACCAGGATGAGCTCAGCTGCAGGTGTGATTTCCCATTGCCTCTTTGGGCGACAAGAACAGATAATAAGTCTTTGGTATAATTTATTTAAATATATCTAATAAAACAAAATAAAATTATTATAATTATAATTAACAATAATATTTGAACCATAATAACAATTTATAATCTTTGGTTTTATTGTAATATCAAATATGGCACATAATTATTCATTATAATATTGTTATTATCATAAAGCTAGATGAAATAATATAAATAATTATCAACTAGAAGTGTATTATCACTGTGTACCTAAAGGGCACGACAACATTTTTTGAAGACGTGCCGGCACGACCAATGAGGTAGATGAATTATATGAAACCTACGGGTGTAAAGTGATGGTTATGTCGTGTGTCATGTGGTTTGATTTTGGGGGATGGGAAAAGGAAGGGAAAGTATCTGTATAATGTTTTATTATTGGGATCTTTGAGTCACTAGTCAACAAAAGCTCTGCTTACCATAAGGCCCTAGAATATAAATCAAAGCGATTTTAATGGACCTTTTAGTTTGAAGCCCAGGTCGCAGGGCGCAGGCCTACGTCACCCCCAGCTGAGCCAGCCAACTACCCCAGTACCTTTACTCTTCTCGCCAAGCTGTCTGCAATATACGCTACCACAGGCCACAACACAACTACAGTACATTGGTTAATCAAGTTTCTCCTGGTTGCGCCTGCGGTCGTGGACACGCCTGTTGATGGGGTGCTGGAGGACGTAGAACACGTAGGCTGAGGAGGAGCAGACGAGCTGGTACAGGCAGATCTGCCACAGGTTCATCACCTTGAAGAACTCGTACAGCCACACGCCGTCCGTCAGGTAGATACCGTAGATCCTGTAACAGTTCAATTGTCTATAGTGCTAGTGACTAACGACGATGAACACCCCCACAGAGGTTATGCTGATGGTTGATGCGTATCTGGTTGCCCTTCCCTCGTCCTCTCCACCATTGATCCACCGGCCGGACACAAACCACAGGATACCCGGTGCCGCGGCAAGTCGGCTTAAAACTCGTGTAATGCAGTAGAGACACCGCTCGAAGCCTGCGGCAAACTGAATATTGAAGCCTTTTCTTAGTTGGGATTTTCCTATGACCGAGGCCCCTTGCAGCTGGGGGTCCGTGGCATTTTACCGACTTGCCATCCTCTAGTGACGCCACTGACGGAGCACAGGGTAACTGTGGGCTAATATCCTCTACTGATTTTTAAGAAGCAAAAGGTACCCACGAGTGCCACAAATAGTTAAATTTTAATTCCTACACTAACATTATGATGACTTAAAAAAACGCAAACAACCTTAGTGAGTTTATCAGTAATTAGTTTGGGTCTACTGAAGTTCTTTTGTAGATTGTTTCACCCACAACACCCGTAAGGATTAGGGCAGGTTACCATGTCGCATGTAGGAATGTAGGTAGCAGCCACCGCACACATGCTACGTCTAGCATCGGCGCTTTAGAAGTTGAATACAGCGACCAGACGCTCCCCAGCGCCGATTTAGTCGCAAAGCGACTGCGAGTGTTACGTATTGAGTATCGGAGTAGTCGCTAAATCGTGCGATTCCGATACCGGGACAGAACACAGAGTCGCTTAAACGTGTTGCAGCATCGATGGAGTCGTAACATCGCCGATGCTAAGAGTAGAGTGCTCCAAGTAGATACGTACACAACAGCGTATCCGTTCGCGAACAAGGTATTCAGGAACAGCTCCAAGCGTCTATCAGCAGGCTCTCTCCTCTCCTGCAGCAGCGTCTCCAGCGCCGGTACGACCAGGATGTTGGCGTGGACACAGAAGTTGAGCCACCAGGGGATCATCTCCTCGTAGAAGGTGGGGAATATCAGCTGCCGATCGATGGCGTAAACTACCCAGAAGATCGCTGACACGAACTGAAACGTACATAGTCCATATAGTACTAGCTGTGCTACGCGGTTTCACCCGCGTTTAATTTCCAAGAAATCCATACAAACTTCAACACCCTATTTCACCCCCTTAGGGGTTGAATTTTCATAAATCCTTTCTTAGTCCTACGTCGTAACATCTACCTGGATGCCAAATTTCAGCTTGATCCGTCCAGTGGTTTGGGCTGTGCGTTGATAGATGGCTATGTCACGTTTGAGTTTTATATCTAACTAGCTGCTATAATCTAAATAATAACTATAATCTAAACTTACATTCGCATTTATAATATTAGTATTTATAATATTAGTAGGGATATATAAAATTCTCGTGTCACAGTTTTCGTTGCCATACTCCTCCGAAACGTCTTGACCGATTCTCATGAAATTTTGTGAGCATATTGAGTAGGTCTGAGAATCGGCCAACATCTATTTTTCATCCCAATATTCCCACGGGATCGAAAGTTACGCGGGTGAAACCGCGGGGCGCAGCTAGTATAGATATAGATTTTGTTCACTCTCGGTAATCACACATTTTTGTCTGACTTGTGAACGACTAGTACAATTGTCTTGTCCGTCGTTCACAAGTCATCGCATTTTATTTGCCGCAGTTGTATAAAAGTACTCACCAGAGTGAAGGGCACCACAAGCCCTCCGTACAGCACGTCCCTCCAGTACCTCACCCGCTCCCCACCCGCACCGCGGTGGCCGCCCTGCCACTCCAGCACGTCGTACGTCAGCGACAGTAGTACTGTAGTACTGTAGTACTCACCAGAGTGTAGGGCACCACGAGCCCTCCGTACAGCACGTCCCTCCAGTACCTCACCCGCTCCCCGCCCGCACCGCGGTGGCCACCCTGCCACTCCAGCACGTCGTACGTCAGCGACAGTAGTACTGTAGTACTGTAGTACTCACCAGAGTGAAGGGCACCACGAGCCCTCCGTACAGCACGTCCCTCCAGTACCTCACCCGCTCCCCGCCCGCACCGCGGTGGCCACCCTGCCACTCCAGCACGTCGTACGTCAGCGATAGGGACAGGAATATCCCTTGAAACATCTGGATGGAACAACAAGTTTTTTATCATCTACGTGCTAGTGTATCCCGCCAAGTTCGAACATAAGTAACACGAACCTTATAATTATACTAGCTGACCCGTGTACTCTTCGTTGGGCATCAAAAATAAAATTATTTAATCGTTATATGTTACTTCGTAATAGTGTAGCTTTATATTACTAAAAGAATGGTAAAAAATCAGTGTACCTATGCGATAGGTACAAATGAATGAAAAATAATTCCTCTATATACTATTAGTAGATATATGTAAATGTGATTTGCAACAAAAAATTTGGGTCGGAAAGTTTGGAAACCCAATTTATATTTTATTACCTAATCATATAGTCATACTAATGATATCGATTGTATCGAATATTTTAAAAAACTTATATTTTTCCGTTACTTTTTATGGTAAGTATATATTTCTATTTACAACTAACATTTACACACACACTTTACACACTACAGCATTTATAATGCTGTAGTTAAGAATGTTGATAATCTTTCACGCAAAAACTAATGAATAGACGTGGGTGAAATTTAAGATAGATATTTATTTATTAAGACTTTTGGGTTTTTTTTTACTTTTTTACTTTTGGTAACAAATACTTTATGTTGGTATTTTTTTTTCTTTTAAATTTTTATTTTTAAATAGAAAAAAAGAAAGATTTTTAAAGAAAGTTTTTACTTCGTTAAAATCGCAGCACGCACGTAGAATACTGGAAAACGTGCAGCTTTTTATGACTACAGAATCGTAGCTGTCACTTAAGGCCGGTGTTATGTAAGCGGGAGCTGCTCCCGGTCGTTGCAGATTTATTTGACTGCAATGCTCAATATCGCTCCCTCTTACAAAATTCCTGTCACATGTGATGTTATCGTTGGTCCACTTGTCCCTGTTGCGTAAGTCTCCCCAGACGACCTTATCAGCTGCTGCCCTTTGCCCTCTGATAGCTGTAGCACGCGAGTCAAATTCATACCCGATCTGACACAAGGTCCAAGGGTCTGCAACTTTAAATCTGATACTATACCTATACGTCTAGCAAATCCGGGCTGCAAACTTGATAATATTTATTTGTTCTATATTTAATACTAAATGTGAGTCGAGGCTTCGCTCGCGTTAAATCTATCCTACAACCTGGCCAGGGATTTCCTTAACAAATTAGAAAACGTTGAAATATGTTCTGGTATCTATTCTAAGTATGTCTATCTTTATTCTGAATATCAAACATCTAATATCAATGTTGCAGGTTCAACGTAACTGGTTGTGAGATCCGATGGTGGGCGATGGGGTAAAGGAGGGCAACAAATCCCTCCCTCCCTCTGGTCTGGACTATCTATTTACGGTGCCGGTAGTTACCGACACAACTGCTTGTTTATTATACGATACTATTGTAAGAGGAAAGAAACACGATAAATTAATATAAACATAAACAAAATAAAGATATTTCATATACATAGTTTATGTTGGTATTATTTTTTACTGTATCAATCACTTCCCACGCATTTTAATTATTATTAAGCTCTGAGAATATTATATAATTCTCTCGATGTTTAATTCCATAATATTTTAGCTATACCGGTGTTGCGTAATAGGGGGTAGCTAGACAAACACAGCTGCTTAGGTTGTTCAAGAAACTTTGCCCTAAAGCATTTTGATTAAAATGGAATGATAATGATCTCTAAGTTGCCGGTGCCCGGTACTGCAAACAATGCAAACGAAATAATAAATGTTCTTTGTTTGATACGAAACGACTGCAAGAGAATCACAGCACATTTGATAAAGGTAAATTGAACTCAAATTAAGATGCCCATGATTGTCGGTATTGGGGAAATATGCAGGCAAAAATAACGTTTAAATAACAATAAACAATAGTAATAATTTTAGACTACGTCAATACCATACATACATGCATTAAAGTTTTCTAGGCAAAATAAATGTATTTAGAGTTACATTTTGAACATTTCCATTTACATTTTGATGTTACTAACTGTAAATGAAACATAATATAATGATAATTGTATATTTATTAAACACTAACAAAAACAGCGAACTCAACTCCAGCACAGGATATAAATTGTTGTAGCTTACCATGTTCCATGCCGTCAAAAATGCCACTTTGTATTTATACATGTTAGTGAAGACTGGATTCTCATGGTGTTCCACGTCGATGCTGCACGTGTAGGCGCCGACGTAGCCGTGGTGCAGCACACACAGCGCGTGTGCGACGGTCCGCCAGCACAGGGATGGGTGGTCGCGCACGGCACATCGCACCCTGTTCACCAGCTTGTGGTACTTGGTGTCGCACCAGCCCTCCATGGCGGAGCCGCACGGAGTGTTGTTGTCGCGAGATAAACTGCGCGCTTATCTGTCCTCTGTGTTGCCACTTGAAAGTATTGTAATCTCTCCGAATTAGTTCATTAATATTAACTTTATAAACAGACGAGCCACTCGGCCATTTGTAAGTTAGCGGTTTGTTTGGAGACATGGTAGATATTTATGCCTACCCACCTGTATTCAATGTTCAATTAAATAATTTATCTTACTAATCCTACTTGTTATATCCTACTAATATTATATGAAACTGTGTACGTTCACACATACATATATTAGATAATTTAGTATGTACCTATGTTTATAAAATATGCTTTTTCTTTCTTTTATTTGTGTTCGCTTATTACACACGCGAAAACTTCTGATCAATCAAATTTGATTACGAGATTACATTCTAGAATAATATGATTAGTTTATATAATATAAATAAAATATATATTTCCAGTAGGACGAATTTCAGGCGAGTAAAAGCACGGGGCACAGCTGTTACTTAAAATAGGTAGGTACATATTATATTCTTTAATGAGTTAGGTGTGTTAAACCTTTACAGTGCATGAAGTCTTCTTGCTCATTCACATCGTAATCTAAGAACAACATCTAATTGAGATTTTTCTTTGAAATCTATGCAAATTCCGGCTCTCTGTTAAGATCGGGATTTAGACCCTTTAGGACCGTTTAGGCCATAAGGACAATCAGTATACTACTTATTCCATGGAGCATTCGAGTCTCATATTTTGAACTTGGCGGCAAAGCACTAGCATTTGTAGGCACTGTTGCGTCCTTGTTTGTATACCTACATATGGTATAGAACTATGAATAATATTCTTAATTCTTGTGGCTACTGCTGGACCTGATGAAATGTCTTGTCCACGTTTAAATAAGAAGCAGGAGTAACATGGCACCCGAACATTTGCCTTCTTGGTGGCGAGTTTTTTTTACTGACCACATAAACTTAATTACAATAAGTGCAATAAAAGGCGATATTACTTTGTTATAATTTATTTCACTTAACATATTTTATGTTTATAACAATTAAGAGATATACGCTCATTCAACCAACCTCTGGATCTCACACACAATTATTTATCAACAGCATTATTATAATATAAACAATTTCATATTGATTGATACAAGGTATCAATTGTTTACAATGTTTAAGTGTCGCCGCACACGGGCCACACGCCACAGCCACAAACGCCGCCGCAAGAGGCAAGAAACGGCCACAAAAGTAGCTGAAGCGCGCGACAGCCACTTGTGGCCGGTGGTCGACACTTGTGGCCGGTGGTCGACACTTACGGTCGGTGGTGGCTACTTTTTTTAACCCAGGAATTGCAGTATCATAATGGACTCGGACGAAGAAGGTTTAATTGCGCTACTTTTAATAAAAAGACGACGTCGTAGAAAACGAAACCGTAGTTATTGGATACATCCAATTTATTCAAGGAAAGGGAGAGAGGGGCGCGGAATCGCGCGAGTGACATGTGGCGGCTTTTTGTGTCGGCGTTTAGTGGCCGGTGCGGGCCACAAGAAGCAAGCTGCGACGATTTGTATCGTGTGGCCGCCACCGGCGCCAACCGTGTGCGGCGAGTCCATATAAAATGTATGAAAATTACAAGAAATATGCCAGTGGCGGCGTTTTGTGGTTGTGGCCAGTGGCCCGTGTGCGGGAGCCCTAATTCATACATATCGTAATTACTATACAGGTGAACAGAGATTTCATTAGTTAAGTATAAAAATATAAAACCTTCGCAAAATTTGTTTACAATATATTCATTTACTACGATTTTAGTTTGTTTTGTTGGTTCTGTTACGAAGGAAGTATGGATGGTGACAGCCTAGTGAGTAAATAAATATTTTATCTTTGAATGAGCACCGTCGGGTGTTGACTTACTCCTGCTTAGTTCGTACACAAGAAGTGCTCGAGTGAAATGTAAAATAACAAATACAATAATTATCACGAGATTTATTTGCATTAAAATAACAAATAGGAATTCGAATATGTAGCAACGCTTGAACAGTTGAGAATGTAAATGATAACTTGTTGCTCTCTATAGATATATTGCACCGTCCCTTTCAACCGTGGGGTAACTTCCATTGTCAGAAGGGTCGACTAACGTGAGGCTCCAGTAACCTGTCCCCACGCGTAATATAAAATGTAGTTACCATCTTAATAAATTAATATTTGTTTACATGTACTTATCAAAAGCATTACCTAACCATTATCGATTTTATACATAGATCTAAGTCAACGCTAACAACGAGGGGCCGCGGAGACGGCCCTCCCCACTGTACCAGCTCCACGGAGATCGCGTCTCCAGCCGGCTGCTCGACTTCACTCGCCCAATTAGAAGACCTACTTATTGTATCACCGCACCCATTTTATCAAAGTCTCGTGCCCTCCACATTGCTCTTTATACTCCTAAACTTCAGACTCCAGGTCCCGCCTCCGTCTTTGCTCTTCTCGTCTTCTGGGATCTCTTTAGTCGCGTCTTTGACGCACTTCTGTGCCGGGGTGCCGTGTATGAGCCTGTTGAGCGGGAACTGCAGCTTGTACACGAAGTACGAGGAGAACCAGATGTACAGCTGGTAGAGGCAGACCTGCCACCAGGTCATGACGCCGAACACCTGGTACAGCCAGCGGTGTGTTATGAAGAACACCGAGTAGAACCTGGAAAGTGAACAAACCCTCAAAAACCCTACTAACTTTGAGAATAATACAGTCTAAATTTAAGGAATGGACACAGGCGCTGTGTCTGGTATACAGGTCCATATTTCAAATTTCAAAGGCCAGGTCATTCATTTTTAATGAATGTATTGGCATTATACAGAAGAGAAGTAACACATGATTTGAAAGAAGTTCTCTTTAATACAATTTAGTTAAGGAGAGAAAAATATGTGTCCCATCGGAATAGGTGGCAGTCCAACTTGTGCACTATATGTGCTGCGTAGTGGACTCGCCTGTTCAGTTTAGTCGTTGTAGTATAACACGGTAAATGCATATTAGCTATCATAATCGTGCGATCGCTCAACTGTGTTCTGGTTCAATGATCGCCAACATGACCGATCCTGTGAAGTATTGATATCTGTAGAAGATCGATCATCTGGACGATCCTTGAGACTGACCGGATGATGTAACGCCCTCTATTTCTGTTCATTTGTCGTACTGAACTGCAGCGGCCAGTACCTAGTCCCATCCACGTCCTATGTTGTCCCCAGCATGGTCTGACCGTCAGTTGTCTCCCCTCACTGACTCAGGCAACATGAGTGACTCACACAACAGCATACGAGATGCCCACGGCCCAGTACAGCGCCTCCTCGATCCGCTGGTTGGTGGGGTGCGGGCGCGGCTGCAGCAGCGTCTCCAGCACCACCATCAGGAACGTGTTGGTGTGCACGCAGTGGTTGAACCACCACGGCACTACCTCGTCGAACACCTTCGGGAACACCAGCTCGCGGTCGATGGCGAACACCGTCCAGAACATGTGCGTTACGAACTGAAACAAGAATATGAGTTCGCGTCATCGACATGCTACGTAGAGCAAAGCGGAGCTAAGAACTCGTAGCATCTACGAGGCGCTACAAGCGTGTGCTACTAAATACAGGAGATTATTACTTGATAGTTGTTCCACTTCATCTATCACTTTAATCACTATCAGGTGTTCCTATTTATTTATTTATTTAATTCTATTTTACAATTCTTTGTACTAACAGTAAAAACCAAGACGTACAGAGAAGAAAATTTTACATTACAAGCTATAGCTTGAGGTACAATAATATTAGTGCGTATTAAAAATATTTTCAAAATACATGTAGCATTTACAGAAGTGATTTGTATTAGTTGTGAACATGTCGACTGTGGGATCCGAAGCTAGCAATCTATTTAGCATAGTGAGTGCCGAGTGAGTCGGTGCGCTCTCGACAGCGCGCGTCCGCACCGCGTCCACCGCGAACAGCGGCCGGGAGCGCCACAATAAATTGAGGCGCGGTACCCACAGTCCACAGTTACCCAAGGCCACCGGATTGTCAATTTTATTATTAAGTATTAAATAATAATGCAGCGCGAGAGCACATTTCCGTATCAACTCCAATGAGTCAAGTCCCACTTTGACACCTTGTTGCCCGTGTGCTGCTTCTGAGTACGAGATGTAGCTGATGTCGGGAGAAATGATAGACTTATTCTTGAGATGATATTATAATCGTTAACTTAACAGAGTTGTAGCTTATTGAGAGAGCGTGTGAGGAGTGTGTTCATTCCAGTGCGTTGGCTCCTAATATATGACTCTATGCTTGTTTATAAATTCCGAATGGTGCCGAGTAGATGATGAAATATTGTTCGCCTATTACAATTTAATAAATGATTATTTTAATGACAATGTGTTGGCACACCACCATGCCGTACACAAATAACGAGGGATACAGATAGGGGTATTTAGTATCCGTACCTACAGTTTAAAATAAAGGAAACGGGCAAATTTACGCTGCACACGTTCTAACATTAGTATGTACTTATCCTCATGCGGATTCCATATTATGGCATTATATTCTAAAATACTGCGCACATACGCAAAATACAAAATCATAACAGCTGTTTTATTTTATTTTTAAACCTTGACGCTTGTCTTATGATGAATCCAAGGGCCTATGACTGCTTGTTGTTAATCTACCTTTATCTACACTAATGTTGTAACATTCTACTTATGTTTTCAATACTTACTTGACTTATAATAACTACTGTTATAGCTCAGACAACAAAAAACTCAATTTAAGCAATTTGACATGATGTTATAATATCCAAATCGATATCGTAAAATCTCATTATAACACTGTGTGAGAGCGAGAGAGAGAGAGTGAGTGGTGAGACAGCCTTATGTCAAAATCATAACAGCGCGCGTTCGCTCCTGATTGGCCCTGTGTGGCTGCAGCTGCGCTCTCATTGGTTCAATGCCAGCTTGCAAAGGATTTGCGAGAAAGAGACAAAGCTCTACAAAAACATGAAAGCAAAAATGGACGCCACAGACAACGAATAATCTACTGTTTAGTAGAAATTTAAAAGTAAAGTCATGTGATTTTTTCACATTATATTTCAACATTGAAGCTAGTATTTTATTAACATTGAATTATAAAAAGTATATATTTACGCGCCGCAATTTTTGCAATGAAATTAAAGTATTTAATAAAAATATTTATCTTCAAAGAACATTACATTTTAAATCGTCGGTAAAGCAGTCGTCACCACGTCGGTCAAACAGTCGCCGGTCCAATAACGAATGTGGCCAATACGCGTGAATTTAATGTTTCGCAACGTAGACAGTTCTCTGTCTACTTTTCGCAATGTTTGATTAATTGATTAATTGCGTTAGTGAAGATAAAGCAGTGTATGCAACTGCATATAACACGGGTATTAAAACAATCGTGAGGTACTATTTTGAAACTCGCTTCGCTCGTTTCAAAAATTCACACTCGTGTTTTAATACCCTTCTTTAAATGACAGTTGCATAAACTACTATTAGTAGGTATATGTGCTTTTAACGGTTCAGTACTTTATGCGTAAACATAACATATATGTTACACTTTTTACTGCGGTAAAATTGCTCATTCCTGTGGGAAATCAGAATTTCGGCACACTGCAAGCAAACAATAACAAATCACTTTGATTTTAATATTACTACGCTACGCGAACGAAGTCGCAGGCACCAGCTAGTATACAATAACTGTGTCTATCAGATTGCTAAATTAACGCAGAAGCCGCGCGACGAGTCAGCGGCAACACAAGGCTTTTCGGGATAAAATTTGTGTGTCGATCACCAAATAAACACGATCATAGATTTTTGCGCTCGGCCAGATAATAATAGTACAACCTATTAATCGCAATAAGTCCGGTTTGCCTTCTCCCATTAGTCTGGGAAAGAAGGGGGGGTCTGTCCCCCTATCGACCACAAGTACAGAGGTTCGACGCTCCAGGTGAGTTCACCTCTCATATCGATGAAGCTGCACTGACCTTCAGTCCTTAGCGTAATTTCTATCTAAAAAAAAAAAAAAAAAAAGATTTTTGTTGATAGGTATAGGTACCGCGAGCAAATACTAAAACTAAGTGCGACGCGAACTGTACTACTATAGGAGCCTCTCATAGACATACATAAAAGATTAATCTTACACGCAACTTTATAGTTTTTGTCGCTCGTAGCTCCTCGTGGGATAAGATATCTATCTCATACGAGGGACATTAGTGGGGGGCCCACGGAGGGGGGAGGAAAAGGAGGACAACGCATATGCGGATATGAGGATGTCTATGAGCGTCGGTAGTTATAAAATTGCCTCCAAATGCTCGTTTCCCCTCTTAAACTATAAAAAAACAAAAGGTACTCACCACTGCATACGGCACCACCATGGCGCAGAAGAGGATGTCTCGCCAGTACCGGAGCCGCCTGCCCAGCGCGCTGCCCTGGTGCTCCGCCCACTCCAGGATGTCGTACAGGAGCGACATGCCCAGGAATATTATCTGAAACGTCTGGAACAAAAGATATTCAATTGTAAGTTGCTTTGCGACCAAATCGTGATGAAGCCGGTAAGTACCAGTCGCCCACATGAAGCTGTCGTGAAGTGTGGGCTACGAGGAGTCACGTGCGGTTGTTGAGTGTGGCGCTTGTGGGGGCGGGCGGGGTGGAGGAGGGCAGCACACAACCGCGTATGTAGCGGCCTCGGAAGTCACCAAACGGCTTCGATTACTTGTTTGCACTCATCCACTTTGATAAAAGTGGAACCTCCAAGTTGTAAGTGTACAGTTTCAGAACGGCTACTGCTAATTGTTTAATTTCTTTCATTCGATCGTAAATGTTTTTTTGTAGAATATGTTTGTAAAATAGTTCGTGAATGATTAAAAATGGGTTGGAAAAAGTCAATATTGCAGAATAAGGTAATGGGTTCTCCGATTACGACGGGACAGCTAGCGTGTATGTGTATATGTATGATAATATAATATACAAGGAATAATATCCTACTAATATTATAAATGCGAAAGTTTGTATGTTTGTTTGTTTCCGATTTTCATGTAATTTGGCACGCATAGAGAGTAACTTTAATTAACACATAGGAGGAGGAGGAGGAGGAGGAGGACGTTTTTATCCCGAAAAAATTTTGCTATGGGATGCCATGGGATGATTTTCTATTTTTTACGGGAGCGAAATTTACGCGGGTAAAACCGCGGGGAGCATAATATACAAAAAAACGAGGTTAAGTCCTCGGGACGGCAGTGGCACGGGCAGTGTGGCCTGTGGTCAGAGTTGCCGTGTAACTAACTGCGTGTCCCGCAGCTGCGGTAGGCTGCCTCTACTAAATTAATCTAGCGATTGGTTTTTCAGCTTTTAAAACTTTATCTACGATCTTCGAAAGTCCAGTGAATACTCGTATACTTTCAATGAGAACAATAAAAATGTAAACAATAAAATATAAATGAAAATAGTTTAAGGCGCTGAATATTGTGAATGACCTTGGGAAAATGAAGTTTAAGCCACGCCCACTAAATATAATTTAAACATTCAATAATTGAGCGCCACTCTTTGGACATACGGCAAATCCGCAAACTAATATGATGTTGCAGATCAAATGCGCCAATTTTTTTCATAGATGGCGCTAAATTTACGTCATTTATTGGCACAATGTATTTGATGCTTGGTTATAGAATAATTATTTTGATGATCGCTATTCATAGACCTTAGATAGAATGGACAGGACACATTACACTCATTAATATTTTTCGTTGTAGTCGTACAAAAAAATCAAAGGGTTCATACAAAAAGTTTTGTTCGTGAAACTAAATCCTTTTTTGTAAGACTTAGTGCCATTGCTGCATTGCAGCCAAATCTGGCTGGAAGTACCGGGGGAGCACCCCTCGCTCTCATAATACAGCCGTGAAGTGAGATCGTTTCGTGCGTTAGAACGGTTAGTAATT
>LUGF01040821.1:37314-53718 GCA_001625245.1 Calycopis cecrops | reverse complement strand
ATGATCAGAAATATCTTCAAAAATAATATATATTTTTTTCACCATGATATGTCGAACGGATGTTGCTAAAAAAATGTTAAGAAAAACCATTTTAGGTGTATTCAGCGCCTTAAATTAGATTGAAATAACCTGAAAAGGTAAAGAATGTACGCATTAGAAACCTTATAAATAAATAGCTTTAAAACTTTAGATATTTTTTACTAATTACCCCCATGTAAATTTAGTCTCAGTGTAATAATAGGTTATCGCTATGTATTTAAATTACGGTAAAATGTTCGTACAGCAGGTCTTACGTCATGGTCGCGCTATAATACCTACTATGCAATAATAAGCCATTATCGGACTTATCGCACGTAGTGTTAAAATATTATTATTTCAAGTATTCGCTTTTACTGGGTAATCGGGTAAAAAGAGGATAAGTAACGAATTATTTTGTTTATAGTACAAGGGGCAAACGAGCAGTCGGAGCGATTTTCATGTCTACCGACCCCCATAGACATCCGCATAGTTTACACACAGATGGGTTGCCCCCCTCCTCCCTCCATGGGCCACCGGCTACGTACACACCCCACGAACTGTTAATTTACGCCGGTCTCGTGTAAGCGAGAGATACCTCCCCGGTCGTGCCGACCCAATTTGGCTGCATGCATGCGGCGTGGCACTACCTCCTACTAAATGGACTAATTAAAAAGGACCTTAGACATGAAGCGGGCGCTTGTTGTAATAATTAGACTAAATCATCTCGTAATTATACGCGATAGCAGCTGATAACTCCGTCTGGCTCGTTACGTACAGACGGGCGGCCATTACTCACCATCAGCATCTCCGAGCCGACGGCCGTGTAAATTGCATCGGTCGACACGACGCGACGATCGGTGCTTTCGCTCTGATGTAACACATTCCTACCTCCCAGACGGTTGGAATCCCTCCCAGGGCGTGGATGACTATCTGCATATGTTATAATTGATGTGATTATGTACCAGTCGGTACCACGAGCCAGCCGACAGCGCCGTCTCCGTGTGACGCCGGACGCCGCCGTCCACGCGACATATTTAGCAGCGGCGATCCATGCTGCATCATGATTTGACGATTCTACGAGTCCAGTCGCGGCATTGCAATCGCGCGATTTAGCGACTGCTGCAATGCTAGAACACTCGCAGTCGCTTTTCGACTCAATCGCCGCGTTTTTAAGTGGCGCGCGCCTGGTGCGGACACGTCCGGGGTGCGTTATCAGTTATCAGGCGCGGCGCACGGGGCAGCCTTTGGCCGGGTCGTCGGCCGGACGGTCACGTGACCGCGCCACGTGACGCCGCCAGATAAAACACGCCATCTAACCTAGTCCCCGTTCACCTCTCCCATTGGCCAGTAGATTATTACAAGCGTACAAATCGGGGGCTTCTCTGTCACTACATTCCCATGTAGGTATTAGGAAGTACTTCCTCGCTCGTGCTGGCCCTGTTCGACTGCAAGAACCTCCTCTAATGGTAGGTTGAGTCCGAGTTGCGCAGCTGAGGTTCGCGGGTAGCAGCAAGTTTCCAGAATGGAGGCTGCTGTTGGATTATGGATTGTGATGGTCAACTTAGTGATGGATGATATCCGTGCATGTCCGTCCCGGATGCGAGCAGCTGGAGGTCGGCCGTCCTGACGTTCATTGAAAGAAGCTATGTCCAGCATTAATGATGACGAGGTCGATGCAGGCTTCAGACGACTTGAGAAATATCTGAAGCCCAGTAGCGATAGACTCCAGCTAACTAGCTGCAAGTAAAACAAGTTGGGTCACGTGCTCGTTTGATCAGGCGATATTTTTTTAATTAGGCCAGTGTGACGACACCTTATTAAGGTCGGAACCTTCATTTTTATCAACAACTGATAGTTTGTTACAAAACTTGTTATCAGTCGATACGGCGTCTAGCCACTGCCCACAGGTCGGCACTTACCACTACACCACAAAACTTTCTTTATTGCATTTAGGGCCTAAGACGTAATTTTTTGTGTCTACCTAATGTCAACTCCTAATAATTATCAGAGTTGCTCTTCTTTGCCCTCTCGCACGAAAGGTGGCAAGTCGCCACTTCACGCCGGTGTTACGTGAGCGCCGGTGCTACCCGGTGGTGTCAGTTCGACTCGACTGTAAGCGACAATGAGCTACCGTGTGGGGCCCGGCGCGCGCCGCGTGTGCAGCTCGCGGAGCGCTGGTAACACATTGCATAAGGGCTCGTCGGGAGCATCATCATCACCGCGCCATAAGCTAATAAAGCTAATAAATAATAATAAGCGCCAAGTCACGAATAAGAATATGCAGATAACCAGTACCTACTTAACAATCGATAATTAAGAAAACCATACATTGATTTGAAATATCTGTCCGATACGTTAACTGATGAGCTATTTGGTGTACAGTTTTTTTTTTATTTTTTTTTATGATATAGGAGGGCAAACGAGCAGCCGGAGCCATTTTCATGACTACCGACGCCCACAAACATCCACATAGGGGCTATACAGATGCGCTGCCCTCCTTTCTCCTCTCACCTCCATGGGCCACTGTTATTACTTTTTAGTCTTTACTCAGATCTTACAATGTTTGACACTCTTATAGAATAGAATAGAAATTCTTTATTCAATGCTACACTGCTAGGTGTATATTATATGATGTGGTTCTTAATATTTTAATTCACTGCGTAAAAAGCAATATTTGAGATCTGCGGTTTAAAAAAATATTAAAAGTAAAACAGTGTGAAATATATTTGTTTCGTTTCCATTACTATTAATTCTAGCAAGCTTCAGTAAATTCTAACAAGAAACATCGACTACTGCTAAGATTTTTAAGACTAAAGTTTAGTAGATCGGTTTAATTTGTAATTGGGCTTTATCATTCGAAAGTTAACAATTTTCGCTAGCGAAGTTTATTATGGTCTCAACTAATATACCTACATAATATGTATATTGCAGATAATTTTTTGTTATGCTTAGAATATAATCGAAATGAATACACCCAATTTGGTTTATCTTGATTTTCAAAGACACTAAACAAACTTTAGCAAAAAAATGTTCGTGTTGTAATTTGTAAATAATGTCGCATATTTTATTCAAATAATTAAGCTCGAAACGAAATCGAAAAATTATGAAAAATGTTTGGAGATTGTCAAATTTTCCAATATTTGGATTTGTCACAAACACGAGTTTACTTCGTACACTTGTAGTATCGAGTAATGGAGGGTACTCACAAAATTCCAACCCGTCAGAAACGCCATCCTAAACGTATACAAGACGCGTATTTCCTCCTGCGGATGATCTTGCAGATCGAGATGCAGTGCGTAACCCGCTATATATCCGTGATGCAGGAGAGCGAACAGATGCAGGACCGTCCGCCAGTACAGCCGGCAGTCGCTGCGGTCGAACAGCTTCTCATTTTCTGCTATCAGGAAGCAGAGCAGGTTGTAGAAGATGTTGTTGTCCCGCCACAGCTCCTCCATGTTCGAACTTATCTCTAGATCGAGCGCGCAGCCACCCCGGCCGCTAAATTCGTAGGTTCCGTGTTTGTGTCCGACTGACAGTGTTGCCACACTTATGTTATCAATTACAACTAATTATTTTTACAATCACTGGTGATACCATATCGAATATTTTTTACCATTAATATTTAGATTTGTTCTGATTTGTGACATTTTGGTTTAATTTAAAAATCACCCTAAGCATTTTTGCTTGCAGTTAACAATTTTTGTCTCTTGGCAGATGACCATAATAAGAGAATGATGTCTTATATAAAATAATAGAGAATTAGCTAATATAATCATAGCGTAAATTTCGAAGGGTAGGGTTTGTGTTTTTCTACGAAATCTGCACTTTTTGTGTTAAACAAGTGACCGACAACGTTCTGCACGTGCAACTTATTATATGAACCTAAAGATCCGTCACTCTTCCAAGTTCGTTCCTACAATTTCCAAGGACGGACATTAGCACTCTTGGTTTTTCCTGATGTAAATGGAGAATGATAAAATCTGGCAACACCGTGATTTCAGACTGGTGACAATTGATCATGGCACTAGGTAATGACAACTGAGACAAAAACATATTATTTGCCTATTCAATAACAATTATAACTGTTGCCCGCGGCTTCGCCCGCTCGGTTTGGAATAACAATGCAGATCGCTATTGTAAAGCTCCAACATAACATGATATTTTTTCTAGATTAGGTACGTCGCGCGATTTGCCTTAATCTCAACAGATGGGAGAGATGCATCCCGACTTAAATGAGCTGTTGCAATCTTTCTCCTTATTTGTATTTAGCTAATTTATCTCTTATTAACTCTTATTAGCATCCCCAGCGCTGGATTAAACTCTGGCGGCGCCAGGGGCTTGGGAGCCCTTGGAGTTGAGAAGGGGGCCCTTTTATAGGTACAAACATGATCTCAAGGGCCTTATGGAGCCCGGGGCAGCAGCCTCCCTAAGCCCCTACCTGGATCTGGCGCTGACCATCCCTTCCCCGAGTTCAGACCCTGATGTCGAGGGCACTGGTGTTATTTAGCTCCATGAACGTTTGACTCAAGGATGTTCACAGGACTGCCTCGCGGGCGCAGTAAGTCCCTAGTCCCTACGCCGCGCCGCTCGGGTAAACTCCGTGAAGTATCTCCGTGTCACTTGAGACCCTGTTCTCGCCGTCAAGCGGTAAGCGCACGCAACAAACGCCGGTACGTCACATGCAAGCTTCGTTATTTAGTAACTGTACTCAGGCGCCGGTACCCCGGAACTCGTGTTGCAATCCTATCATGCTGCAGTACTGTGATGTCCACAAGATCGTCGACTCGACGCTCTCACTTGTATGTTGTACAGAGTTCATTTATGTTTAGAGTTTAATTTGAATTGAAGTTACCTCACGGACGAAAGCGGGCCCAGTTCATCTCCAGGACCAAATCGCACCGGAGCACCATGTTGGTCAACTGGGGACATTTGCGAAAGGCAAGGACATATTATTACTGGTTAACCGCGAGGCTGACGCCGCCGAGTGCTACACTCTACAGTGACTGTCAGGCTGTCGGGATGTCACGCAGTGCGTTAGGCTCCAGAAACGGGAAAGTAAATAAACGACTTAAACGAGAGTATAATACACTTTAATAGTTTGCAGGGAGTTGAGAATTGCACATAGCCGCAGCGCATCTCCCGCGATTCGCTATCGCCAAATTAAAACTTGACCTCGACTTTAATAGAACGCCTTCCAAAATAAAATAGCACAGTAAACAGATACACGTTATGTTGTAGAATTAGTTAAGTGTATTGTAGTCTAAGATTAAAGTATTCGTGTATTGTTCGGTATAAAGTACATAAGTAACTTATTAACTACCTTATACCATGAACTAACTTCATTATTATTAAATCCCTGAATATCCAAAACTTCCTGAATATGAAATATTTAAAGAAACCACTATAAATTTCATTAGATAGTGCTCATTGTGTACATATTTACTAAGCATTTATATAAAATAAATAAATAAATTAAATATACAATTTCAAATAAGTAACTACGTTTAATCTTGGTTAGTCGGTTCAAAAAATGTAGTCTTTTTGTACGTACGTTGTTCGAACGAGGCACACAGTAGGTACCTAGTACTTTGTGCCTCGATCGAATTTGTGTGTTATTCTGTTACGTGCACGGCATAAGTACAATCGAATGTCTTTCCGAACCAATCATTCGGATAAACATTCTGAAATGCCGATACATAGGTCATTTCACGCCGAGGCCGGTGCCTCGATGCAACAGGTAAATACTCGGCTAAAACCTTTGTTAACTCTGCTAAAACCCTCTCTCAAGATCCAGACATAAGTAATAATAAAAATCTGCATACCTAGACAGAGCTGAACTCTGTTTAGCAAGAATGTATTTTGTTCAGCAATTCATTATGAAAGTACTCATGATATGAGCTTTGCTTCATTAAGAAAATATTATAAAATAAAAAAAATAAATAAAATAGCTTTATTTTTTTATTACTGGAGAAACCATAGTTATTAAATATTTTATTAAAGATACATTGTAATAAACATTAATATTAAAATTGACTGTAGTCTCTTCAGGAAGTATGTTTATAATTTTTAATATATGTAAATGTATGGTAAAGAATGTCATTATGATAATAATTATATTTTGTAACTGCCTATCTTAATTTTTGACATAAAAGATAATAAATTACAACTAAAATAATATAATATAATAAAATAAAATAAATATATTGAAGAAAATGGCACGCGCTATGTTTTAAATTAGATTTTGTTGATTGTAGGCCGTACCTACTCAAAATTTCGTACAAACTATATCTGTAGTATACATCATACTTAGTACGGTTGGCAACCTTAACCAACCTTAACTACTTGCTAACGTTTTCTTTTTTTAACGAACAATTTTATGTATAAATGCCGCATTTTTTAATAATAATTAATTAATGCATCTTGAATTTTACGACCTAAAATGTTAATTTCAAATTGAAATAGTTTATTTAAACAATTCTTTAGAGTAGTGAATGAATTTTAGTTATTTACCAACTGGCTCTGCGTACCCACATGAATTACTATCATTTAATATAACGTTATGTTTCTATTGTTGGTACAGTATAAATAAATATTCTTTTCACCATAATAGTAGCAGCATTAGCACCTGGGGATTATTGGCAGTGCTAATACCCGCTGATTCGAGTCACATTTCAATCAAGACAATATCAGTTGTCAAGATAGTTCAGTCCACTTCGGAAGCTGTCCTACCGATCTTTGAAGTGAAGCACGTGATTACTTAGGATGCTCTCGTTCCCTGCGGAAAAGCGGAAAGGTCGTGAAACCGGCCCCGTGCGAGCGGACTTTACGGTCGCGGCAACTGTCTTGCTTGATCCACCGAGCGGGTATGCCGGGGCCTACAGGGGTGTCCTCGCACCCTTCTCCACTACCTGCGAGTGCCTTGCACCCGGGTGTCCACGTCCACAGACATGCGTACGTTGGGTATGCAGATGTCCGATGCAGATGTCCAAAAGGCACCGGCTGCTCCTTTGGGGAGAAACGAGCAGTAGGTTTCTTTCTGTGAATATCAATGCTGAACGGAATCACAACCACACTACTAACCATTACAGTTATTCCAATATTTTTTTGATGAATTTACGGCCTTAAATTAGGCATTAATGGTTATCCCCCCGTATATACCGGACAGGCTTTGGTGTCAGACTAGACTAAGAGCAGCTCAACTGAGGGGTCGTCCACCCGTCCCTCTGAATCAGCAGACTGCGGCGGAGATTGGGACGGCTGGCGTCCGATTACGGACAGACTGGTGGTGTGCTTCTTTGGAGCGCTGGGGCCAGGGGTCAGTATTGGAATTTTATGGTTCAGACGACGTAGTAGGGACTGTTCAGAGGTGGCCCGGCAGTCCTGGGAGGGGAACTATGGCCTTTTCGTCGAGGCCAGCCTGTCGCTGGAGGGATCATCTTGGTTGTTGATCCGAGACTCTCAAATTATAGTGGCTGAAGGCGCCCGCAGGGAATTAATCGGTATTGCAATAAGTGTCGAGACCGACATAGGTCTAGACCTATAGTATAGGTGCCACCCGGCCTTCTAGGTATCCTACGTAAATTCCCCTGCGTCAACAACAAAATAATTGTTTAGACTGTAGGTATGTCCCATTATAAACCAAATTGAACATTACAACATTTACGAAGTAAAATAACCACACTTACTAATTCCAATTCCTCAATGTAATTTAATTTGCAAAATAAAATCTATCTATACATATAATAAAACAGTAAAATTCATGTGTCTGTACATTATATTTATTTACGAAGAACTAATTGGGGGTGATGTTAAAATACCTATTAGAATACTTATTAATGTTTTTTAGTTGTTTTGTGTCTGTTTGTCCGGGCTAATCTCCGACACTACTGGACGGATTCGAATGAAACCTTTTGTGGCGTATAAATACTAAGCCTGGTCAACATCAAAAATCCTTTTTACTGCGGTAAAATCGCTCATTCCTACTGGAAAATGGAATTTTGGCATACTCCAAGCAAGCAATAACAAATCACTTTGATTATAATATTACTACGCTACGCGAACGAAGTCGCAGGCATCAGCTAGTATTTTAATAAACATTAAAATAAAAACGAAGTAGGTAATAATTTCTTCAACCTTCTGGTAAAAAAATTTGCACACCCGCAATAATTTCCACTTATAATAATAATGTGGTAGATTGCTAATTAATTGTAAAAAGTATTTTAATTGCCATTATTATGTTAATTTATTTGCATGCATGTGCGGTGTGCGCCGTGCGACGTGCATGCTTACCAACAATAATTGTCGTTTCTTGCAATTTATTGGTACATTACTCTATGATCAGGGACCGTAACTGTATTACACTCATTATATTTTTAAGAGATAGTGCCATGTGGTAATGTTAAATGCTATATCTCTTTAGCCCCTCCTTCATCCTGTGAATGGGGGCCTTGGAAGTAAGGCGCGCCTTTGTGTTTTCTGGCGCGCCTTGCTGTTGGAGGGAGCTCCATGCTCCACGTGGAGCGACTGCGGGAGCGGCCAGGCACCGGCTGGTTCACGGATGAGTGCGAAAGCGTGCTCGTGTTCCCGTCGTACGGCGCAAGGAGAAAGCACAGTGGGGGTTTAGCCGGTAAGAGTCCGGCATGACCCAGCTGCCACCCCGGGCGGCTGCGTATCCATGAGGATTACACTCTATAAAAAAAAATCTCTGTAGCCATTTTTTTAAAATTTAAATGACTGAATTAATAGAAAAGACGGCAGACCACCCGACGTGTAGTGACGTGTGACAAGTACTTGACAGCAGGCGACATACTCAATATTTTTGTACCCTCGGATAAATGGAATTGCATTTTGCCTGACCCTGCCGACTCACGTCATAACGTCCCTCCGTAGTACCAGTCCAACTGCTACCTACTCTACTTAGACTTGTAGTCTTATCATCAGCCCGTAGATTCATCGGCCCTGGTCCGTCCCCTGCTGAGCGCAGTCCTCTTTACTGGGACCAGCGCACTCTCCAAGTACACTGAATGGCCTTCTCAAAGCATAATAGGCTCTGGCGTTGGGGACGGTGAAAATAGCGCTCTCCAGAGTTCTTATCGCGACTCAGGAAAGTGATGAAGCCTCCTTTTGGATCCAGCGATGTCTCAAAATGAGGCTGTGGAGCGGAGCAGAAAGATAGACGTGGGAGTTGTTCCTCTCCATAGTCGACGGACGGGACATAGCGTCTCCTACAAAATCTCCACCGGACCACGGACGGGTTGGGCGCCCGTGCCATATAGCACGCTCCGACGTTGGCGAGGGCGTCAGAGGATCAAGTCGGACGACTTCCTTGTGGCTGTGGGCTAGTCTGGGTCCCGTTATATGCGGCGAGGACTGGGACAAGTGGCGGGTCACATTGGTGACACTTTAGTGGCGTGCTTCTCTGAAGTTCTGGGGCCAGGGGTCCGGATGGGAACCTCACCCCATTGCACGACTCCGACGACGTAGGGACTGTTTAGAGGCAGCCAGACAATAGGAGAAGTTTATTTTGTGGCCAGCCTAACTGTGGTGGGGTTCTCCCTATTTTTCCCTATTTATTATTAAGGAATTCAGGATCCCGGTAACCCACTCAGGGTGTGCCGTTGCGGAGTAACTGCTTTCCTCCTTCAGTTTATGTACGGCTTTATTGTGGCTTATGTATTATATTCAAGGAGAAATAGTTCGTTTTTTAACACCATTATAAAATTATTATATACGTATTACTAATGAATGTAGTAATGTACTCACAAAGTTCCAGTTGGTGAGGTGAAACGCCGACATGTTCACCATCACTGTGAGCTCGTGGCTGTGCGGATGTCTGTGGGTCACGTGCTCTATGATCTGCATGCCGGTGTGTGTGACGAACAGACCGCCGAGGAAATAAACACCATGAAACCACAGCCGCATGCGCAGCTGGCACTTCCCATCGAAGTTCTCACATGATAGGACTTTGATCATGGTGGCCTTGTTATTGTAGTCGAGTGTATGTGTGTACCGTAGAGTACACAACCACACACTCGGACAATGGGGTAGAGAATACGACGAGAAATAAAAAATATTAATGTAATAAGCGCATATCTTAGTGAGGGACGAAAAAATCGCAGTTATTTGTATAAAATATAAATAAAAATTTAATATGCTCGATGACGTAATAACAAGTCACAGGGCGGCAAATGACAAGATGGCAGTTCTCTGGCAGAAGGGGTTTTGTAACATCGCCTTTGATAATTATTGGATGTGGTTAATTTTCTTTTCTTTTATAGTATAAGGGGGGAAACGAGCAGTAAGAGCCATTTTTATGACTACCACCGCCAACGCCCATAGACATCCTCACAGAGGCTATAAGATTCGCTGTCCTCCTTTCTCCTCCTACCTTCGTGGGCCACCGGCTACATACACACCGCACGAAACGTGACCCTACAGCTGTCACTTTACGTCGGTCTTGTGTAAGCGAGAGGTACCTCCCCGATCGTACCCCATTCAGCTGCAAGCATCCAGTGTGGGCTGTGGCATTACCTCTTACTGAAATTTATTCTTAGTTTATTAGTATTCTTGGCAGGCTTCATCTAAAGAATTTGTGCCAGCCCTCAAACGATATGGCTTACGCCAGTGGGTATGCTCAATAATATTGTGCAGAGAACACTAACGGAAGAAAACGGAAAGGTCGTAAATGACACCTTTGGTGAAAAGTTGAGTCAGTTTATTTTTCTGCATCGAATGATCCGGGTCTCGTAGCTCTACGATAAATAGGAACGATTTTGGGATTTTCAGTTTCGACCTTCAATCTTAAATTTCGTTAAAAATTCGCACCAAACGGTAACAGTATATAACTAACAAAAAATTCGGTCTTTTCTTATTGTTTTTAATTACGCCAATTTGCTGCTTGTATAAAATCATAACATAGAGGTAACGGCCATACAGAAAATATCTTACACATAGTGTTGGTCACGCCCTTTTTGTTGATCGTCATTTTATCAGTATAGATAACGTCAAATCAGTTGTTTATTAAATTTACAACGTTTATAATGTTTGGCTAAATTCAATATAATCAATTAAATCATTTTAACTTTCTTGAAAATTTTAAAATTAATGAGTCTTCATACATTTGGGGTTACAGTTACAACCTTCTTGATGCTTGAACAATCAACACCAATGGGCGTAACCCACATAAACTACCTTTAAAAGTAACATTCAATTATAATTGCTGTCTAAAAATCGTTATCCTAGGGTTTATAAAACGAAAGTTATGATTGTTTTTCTATTTCGTTAAATAGTTTTCGGGCTCTCCTGAACAATTTCATTTTTGTTAGTTACGACTTTTCCGTTTTCTTTCTATGTAGAAAAAGTTTTACAAAAACGAGAATAACTCATAGTATTTTGACATTTTTTAATTGTTAATTACTGCAACTGCACAAAATCTAAATTTGATCATGACATTTTCTCCGGAATTTTGATTTTCTTCTGTCATAGGTACCCCATCCGTACATCACTAGGTATGTGAATTGTTAACGAAACATTACTTACAATCATTGTCGTTTTATAAACGACATTTATTGAAGCATTTCAATTGTCCTCTGTCATTTCAGGGCTCCGGGTTTTCCGTCATTAAAGTTATTAAATATAGCCTGTCATTTGTTTTTGCAAGCTGCACTTTTTTGTGTTCCGTAGTAAACCATAAAGTTATAACCCTTATAGTTTCGTCATGTCCGTCTGTCTGTTCGTGGTTTTACTCAGAGACTATATCCGACAACCGTCGTTATGTCATTATTGGAAAATATGTTGTCATGGTAACGTGTAATGTTATGAGGTCGAATTGTCAATCCGTTATTTTGCCCTACAACCTTAGATGAAGTATACATACATAATCTAAGCCTACAACAGTGTATTTGATGTCGAGATACCGACTGCAGCGTTACCTATTTGTAGGTATATATTGATAAATTATAACCTCAACGACCTCCATAAAAAATATATACTATGTATATGAAAGCAGCACAAGAAACAGACAAAATGACATCTACAGTTTTATTATATGTATGTATACATCATACTCTTCATACTAATATTATAAATGCGAATGTAAGTTTGTTTGTTACCCTTTCACGCGAAAACTGCTCAACCGATCATCATGAAATTTTGTACACATGTTCTTGGAGGTATTAGAAGTAACATAGGATAGCTTTTATCCCGAAAAAATGTTCCTGAGGGATGCCATGGAATGATTTTCCACGATATCGAAATTTACGAGGGCGAAGCCGCGGGGCGCAGCTAGTAGTATATAATTTTAAAACTCAAACTAAAAATAATAAAAAATTTAGGAAACTTGGAGTTTAGATACTTACTCCTTAAAAACTATTTAAGGCACGTCGTATTTAAAAATATGAGAAACGAAATATGTTGAAAAATCTAGCGTAACGCTTTAAAGCTACGTTTGCCTCGAAAGAAAGACAAAAATGTCTTGAGAACCATGTTCGTTCGAGCACTAACTTCAGTGACTTGTCGCGACGTCACACAGTTTCTCGTTCTTACTTAAGAATTTGTCATAAATTTTTTGATTGATTAATATTTCAAAAAAATTTTTTGGAAATAATTTATGTTTAGTATCTATGAAATGGTATATATTAATACTAAAATGGTATATAAATTAAGTGAATTTTGTGTGTTTTCTAGAAGGGCAAATAGCACATTTGTCCTAAGATAGTTGGAGACCAAGCTTGTTCATAACTCATCGTTAGACGAATTAGTGCTGGCAGAGTGAGCACCTGTAGCACCGACGAGTGTAGCTCGATGAAAGAGCTCTCCAGTTTATTATTATCTATGGGGCACAGGGCATTCTATGAGAGTGTGGCTCGCCGTATCGCATTACGTTGGTGACATGACTGTCTCGGTTGCCACTTGCCGAATGCCGAGGAAGGTAGCCCCAGCCTGCTTCAAATAGGAATTTCAATTATGTACCTATAATTTAACATTAATCAAACATTTGAGGCAGGCTACTAATTTCTGGTATTGATTTGTTTCACTTTTTAAAAAAATTAAAATAAATACCGCCATCTACAATGATATGTACGATTTACAAGTTTATCGCAATGCAAAGTAATCAACATAGATGGCGCTTGTAGTCATGAAATGTACAACAAAATTTTAAGACAAGAGAAGCCTTTAATATTTAATTTTAATAGGAGTACGAGCAAAACTACAATTGAAACATTTTTTGGTTGCACGTGGAATCTTATATAAAAGGAAACTCCGCGAACGAGAATTTTTTTATGAAAGGGAGGACGGAAAGAGGTCAACATGACAACAGAGGTCGGTATGGAGGCGCCATACCGATCATGCAGATGTTTGTGGGCGTCGGTAGTTCACCAATAGGCTTCGACTTCACGATTTCTCTCAAATACTCTGTTTTATAATATTTTGAGGCAAACGAGCGGTCGGGGCTTTTTTCATGAGTAATGACGCCATTCACATAATATATAGGTAGGTAGGCCTATATTATAGGTACGTTATAGATACCTACAGATGCGTTGCCCATCTTGCTCCTCCCTTCTTAATAGGCCACGACGCACGAAACGCGAGAGCATAGCTTTAACGCCGTTAATTGATAGTTTCCAGTCGTATCGTTTAAGCGAGAGGTACCTCGCGGCTCGTGCCGGCCAATACGGCTGCACTGTAGCGACACCACCTCTTACACAAGTTATACATGTATCTACAATTACATACTCTTACATTATATATACCTACTAAATATGTCCTACTATCTATTTGTGAAAAGGGACATTTACTTATATGACTATACTATCTAATAAGGATGTTGAGATGGTTATTACTGCGTTGCAGCCAAACCGACACAGTTCTGTCGATGTTTATGGACGTCTCTGGTCATGAAACGTTTCGCCTCTGAACGTTACAAAAAAACCCAACCAAAAGACAGCCATTTATATGTAAACTTATATACAAATTAAAATTTATTAGGTACAAGCTGGTGCGTATTACTTCGTTCGTAGCGTAGTAATATAATAAGGAGCTTGCAGTGTCCCGAAATTCCGATTTCCCGAGTGAAAAGTGTTTTTGCTGTTGACCAGGTTTTGTATTACACCACAAAAAGTTTCATTCGAATTCGTCCAGGAGTTTCGGAGATTAGCTCGGACAAACAGACAAACAAAAAAATTAGAAAACATTGAAGTGTTCTAATACTATTTAAATAATTTAAACATCGCCCCCAATTAGTTTTACGTAAATATATTAAATGTACAGACAAACGAATTTTACTGTTTTAATAAATGTAGGTATAGATTTTGCCCACAAAATATTATTCGAAACAAATTTAAAGATACTTATTCAAATCAATGCGACTAGGGTTCTGCACTTTATTTTACACGTATACTATAAGTGTGCCAATCTCATACTCCTCCGTCCGCGAAATTTTGTAAAAATGTTCCTAAAGTTTTTGCTTCGCGTATTAATATTATATAGATAATCAGAAGCACCCAAGCGATAATAAAGGTAGTTGTCAAAATATGTTTATTTATGTGAACATGCACAAAATAAATTTATTTATATAAAACTAAGTTTCACAAATGTTTAATTTAAAAGCTTTCTAAGCAGTTGGAGTTGTAACAAAATTGTTTAGATTATTAAATATAATTTATAGCAAAAATTAACAAAAATTACATTAGTTATTTACAACTACACTTAATTTCGTGAAAGTTTAAACACTTGCAAAAAACTATGCGTGACACTTACACTAGTGAAATTAATAATAATAGGTATAAATTTAATAATTAATATTATTATAAATGCTCAAGTTTGTATGTGACACGCAAAAACTACTAAATGTTAATCGTGGAATGTTATTGCTCCTACAGTAACATAACTTTAGTTTTTTCCCGAATAGGTATGTAGAGGAAGGGTTGTCATAGAGTAAATATTAATCCCAACAAAAACATCCTGTAAAAAAGCCAAGTCTCGCAGCTCAGTCTTTCTACCAAAAAGTTGTGAGATCCATGTAATACCAAGTCGGTTAATTTATTTAGTGCCTACGTAAGGAACCTTCTGTCTTAAGTTATTATCATATCAATATTAAAAATCTTTTACATTTTAATTAAAAACATCGACTTGGCCATCACATCATTCGATTGTTTAGTAGTCCATTCGGAAAGACTGGTGAGAAACCAGGTTGCTGGCCCGAAGTGCTGTGTGGTGTGAAACATACTAAACAATCAAATGCGATGGCCAAGTCGATGTCTTTAATTAAAATGTAAAAGATTTTTAATATTGATATGATAATAACTTAAGACAGAAGGTTCCTTACGTAGGCACTAAATAAATTAACCGACTTGGTATTACATGGATCTCACAACTTTTTGGTAGAAAGACTGAGCTGCGAGACTTGGCTTTTTTACAGTATGTTTTTGTTGGGATCTCACTTCTTTTTGTAGATAATCCTACTTTTTTCATTTTTGGTACATTCCGGCTATCAATTTACAAGTAATCTTTTAACATAACATAAAGGACTGGTAAAAACGTTTTATCCCAGGAAACAGCCACATTCCCCTCTCCTTTGTTTATGATATAGGGGAGCACACGAGCAGTCGGAACCATTTTTATGACTACCGATACCCATAGACATCCGCATAGAGGCTTTACAGATGTGCCGCCCTCCTTTTTCCTCCCACCTCCATGGGCCACCGGCCACTAGCAGACTGCAGGAAACGCGACAGCACAGCTGTCACTTTATGCCAGACTTACGATATTGTCAGCAAGAGGTACCTCCCCGGTCGCGCCGGCCCAATTCGGCTGCATGCAAGATGCCATGTGGCACTACCTCTTACAATAGAATTTGTACAGAATAGGTAGGTAACAGACAATAAGAAGAATTTGTATAGAAAAACGTTTTTTTTTATATTTCGACATATTTTCCTATGCAAATGTTGTTCAGTTTCATGGGCTGAACACACCCATCCTACCCTATAACCCTCCCGTTATGCCTCATACATCTAGGAACCTATCTACACCGGTTATTCTATTGCAATCCGGCTGCTAATTTAACTTTGTAATCCTATATATTTATATGGGATTACAAAGATATTCATGCAGCTGGTGTATCTAGAAAACTGGACCGCATTTACAAATTATTTTTTGTTTTCTTAGTTTAAACACTAAATGCTAATTGTATTCTCAATTTTAAGCTTCTATGTCTGCTAGAAGTGCCTTATACTTTTGATGATCGGTCAGTCAGTGAGTGAGTGACAAAATCGAGAAATTCTAACAAGTTCGTATTCTTAACCTACTGGTTCAAATTGAATGAAATTTGGAATATAAGCTGTATTTACAACGTCTGCTTAGATACTTAAATTTTAAGCTTCCTGTTTT
>LUGF01040820.1:0-11306 GCA_001625245.1 Calycopis cecrops | reverse complement strand
TCGTGTGTCTTGCAGTTGGAAATGATGATATTAAACCCATCAAGTACGCATTTTGTTCATTCTTGTTATCAAGGTTGTTGAAATTGGCTAGGATCATTTCTCGATCTTTGACTGACACTTTACTAAAACATTGATAGTGTTTGCATCTGAGACAACATAAGATTGAGTTAGAGCTACCACTTCAAGTTAAAACAAAGTAAGCGTAAAATGTTATTAAAACAAACCTGCAATCGGGATCGATTTTCCGAGCTGCTGCCGGTTTATTTTATGATTAACGTGTTCCTCACCCTTTACTTTCTTTTTTTAAAAACAGTTTCCTTTTTTCTTTGCGTTTTCTTTTTAAAATTGAATTAGAAAATTCCTCACATTGCGAGTAATCCGACATTTTCGACAGTAATGACCAGTATAATACAAAGTACACTGTCGCAATTACATTTTTCACAAAAACTACATATCTGCTTTCGGACACGCCGTTTTTGTAAAAAACGCACGCAAATACTTTTTGCAAAACATATATTTTTGTTATCCTGTGATGCTGTGCGAAATAAGCTGTTTTTCTAAAATCAATTTTAACTGTTTGGTGTAACTTTTTCTGTAGATTATATTTCCATCATTAAAAAAATCGTTAAAAATGTTAGTTACGTAGTTTTTGTAAAAAATCCCTTCAATTGTAGTCACAACTAGCTATTTGACACGTAGGTCTTTACTATTTGAATGAGAACTAGCTAGTTGACACACAGCTCTAGTATCTAGGCGTACTTCGCCGAGATATTTCTTCCAACTGTTTTCAGATTCACCATTGAATTTTAATTCTTTGCTTAATTTGACATTAACATAAAATTTACGGAGCAGCAACGTGGCCTTTTAGTGCTTACAATTAAAAAAAAATTAAATAATAATAATTCTTAAACAATACATGTTGGCATTTCAAACATCAGCTGTATTATAGAACACCAACTTCAGTGATTGTGTTCTTTTTTTTTAAATTATAATATAAATCCTCGACAAGTAAACTAATCATCAACTTTTTTATTATAGGGAGACAAACGAGCAGTCAGAGCCATTTTCATGACTACCAAGGCCGTAGACATCCGCATAGAGATAAACAGTCGTTGCCCTTATTCCTTCTCCCACCTTCATGACCCACCGGCAACTTTCACACCTCTTCCTGAGTTGAGTAATACTTAATTTCACAGTATCTACATCGAAACGTCTGACACTGTAATACATAATACCCAACCTTATTCTAATAATCTATATTAATCTAATATATAAAATTCGCGTGTCACAGTTTTTGTTGCCATACTCCTCCGAAACGGCTTGACCGATTCGCATGAAATTTTGTGTGCATATTGAGTAGGTCTGAGAATCGGCCAACATCTATTTTTCATCCCGATATTCCCACGGGATCGAAAGTTATGCGGGTGAAACCGCGGGGAGCAGCTAGTATTATATAAGAATTGCCATTGCCATTGGGACCCAGACTCAAAAAGTCGACGCGGCAGACCAAAAAGGAGAAGGCGAGATGAACTCGACGTATACCTGCCTGATTGGCGTGGCGATATGGTAAAAATGGGGGGTCTTATGCCCAACTATGGGACACATAATGGGCTTGATATAATATAATAATATAAACAATATTGACTTACTATTCAAGCGTTCTGATTCTTGCTTGATTCTCACAGTACTCACATACGGTATTGGAGTGTCCAGGGCCTTTATTATGGAAAGGTGTACCAATGGTGGGTATTCAACCTGATGAAAAAAATATATAATTAACATTACATTAACATCTAGATTCTAGACAATGCTGAAGTGAAAATGTTCTTTGGGCTCTGCTCAGTGCAACATGAGTCTGCTACTAAATACACGTCATTGTAACTTTAATGGATTATACCGCAGTATATGTTATTATTTTACAAGCCCGACGTCGCAGAAGCTTCCAGGAGCTAGGGTCCGTTAAAGTTGTTTTATGTTTTGTTGTGATGATTAATGTTCGTGTAAACTGAACACATCATTATTATAAAGTTTTCACTTCTATCAGTAGTCACTGCCCTTTTTATCAATGTTTTCAATTACATATAGGAAGAATGTTGCCATCTCAAACTACTATGTGTATCACTGGCAATACAAGATTGCAATAAAACATCTGTGGCTACACCGATAGCATTTCAAACTCTCAGAGAGCTAATATTGGTAATCTTCCTCAGAAAAGTTTATTTAGGCAATCCCTTCTAAATATACTCATATTGTAGGAAGAAGCCTCACAGTAAGTGAACTTGGTAGAGCCTCAACACTGCGGCAAACAATGAAGTGTTTATTATGATGGACTGAAGGCATATATTTAAGGACCCATGGTCCAGGCTAAGTTGGTTGAAAGCAGCAGTGGAACTAACTCTAACAAGAATTTATTTTTATGGTACGGGGGGAGGGGGCAAACGAGCAGTCGGAGTCATTTTCATGACTTCCGACGCACATAGACATCCATATAGAAACTACACAGATGCGCTGCCCTCCTTTCTCCTTCCACTTCTATAGGCCACCGGCTTCTATAGGCTACTTACACACCGCACGAAACGCGACAACACAGCTGTCACTTCACGCCGGTCTCGTGTTAGCGAGAGGTACCTCCCCGGTCGTGCCGGCCCAATTCGGCGGCATGCAAACATGCAGTGTATTCACCTATTGTATTCACCTGAAGATTTTCATCTTTTAAGCTCATCTGAATCTTCTGAATTCGTTTGATCAACCCGTTACACTGTTGTAATTTTGCATGACAAATGTAACACAAGATGTGAGGATGAGTTTGTCCATGTACCTGTAAACAGAATTGTAATCATTTCAAACACACAGCAGTACTTAATGAAGTCTCACACAGAAAACATTATTCTCTCTACTGCACTATCTACAGGGCCACTTTGCTATTAACTTGGTGACAAAATTACATTGCCGGAATAATTATTAAAATATTTTGTTTAAAAATTGTTAAATAACAGCTCGCAATGTGTTTTATTCATTTCCTATATTTAGAAAAAAATATATTTAAAAGTAAATCAGAAATACGTGTGATTTATCGTTTTCGGTTCGGTTCGGTTCGGTTCGGTTTATCATCGGTTTTCGTTGGCACATCATTTTAAACAACTTTAACTAGAGATTTAACCTAAATTTATCCAAGTTAATAATATAATATTAACTATCATTATTGTTTATTAGTTCCTAACAATACTGATAGTCCATTGATGCTCAATAATCAGTCCCTTACCAGAGCTGTCGGTCTCTATATGCCTAATTTAGAAAGACTCTACATTTCTCCTAAAGTAAAAGGCAATGGTCTAAGATCCGAAGTAAGAACGACCTTTCACCCATCTGTTAACCAGGTGAAAATTGTATTTTTGAAAATTTGAAAATAAAAGGTCTTTAAAAATTACATTAAGGTCACTAAAACCATTTTTCGGCAAAATCAATTGTTTGAAAGATAGACGCTTCCAAAGTGGATAAGTGATTGTCCTTCCCCCTCTAACTTTTAAATTAATAGAGTGAGAATTCTAAAAAATATATATACTGTAGATCTTAAAGGAAACTTTCAAAGAAAATTGATTTGAGCGAGATATCGTTATTAGTTTTTAAGATATTCTAAAATCATTTATGAAATTTCAAAGCCTGGCAACCCTTATCCTTGACCATATTTTCTTAGGCAACCATATACTATTTAACTCGTAATAAATTTTCCCACAATTTAATATATATACTTCGTGGTTAACAGATGGGTGTAATTACTACCAAAAAATAATAACTTCAAAGCCTGGCAACCCTTATCCTTGACCATATTTTCTCAGGCAACCTTATACTAATTAATTTAATTAATTTAAAGAATCTTAATCATGAGCAACATTCGCGTAAATGTACGAAAACTAAACCTTATACTATTTAACTTGTCGCATTTTTTTCTACATTTTAATATGTATACATCGTGGTTAACAGATGGGTGGAATTACCACCAAAAATTAAGGTTTTAAAATTTAAATTAAACATAGCCTGACCATTTTTTAATGGCAACCCTCTTGATAAACGTTAACAAACATATTTAATTTTCAAAAATACAATTTTCACCTGGTTAACAGATGGGTGAAGGTCGTTCTTACTTCGTATCCTCTACCATAAAATGACTGGCCCTTTTAAATGTAGGATATTTAATCAATTACATATATTATACACAACTCAAGTATCTTTTTTTTTTTTTTTTATGGTATAGGGGGGCAAACGAGCAGTTGTAGCCATTTTCATGACTACCGACGCCCATAGACATCTGCATAGTGACTATACAGATGCGCTGCCTCCCTTTCTCCTCCCACCTCCATGAGCCACCGGCTACTTACACACCGCACGAAACGCGACAGCACAGCTGTCACTTCACGCCGGTCTCGTGTAAGCGAGAGGTACCTCCCCGGTCGTGCCGGCCCAATTCGGCTGCATGCAAGCATACAACGTGGCACTACCTCTTACTAAAAATGCATCTTAAAAATGTTTAGGACAAAACAACGTCAGAAATATACCGATTTCTGTAGAATGACCTATATGTATTTAAAGATTGTATGAAATATACTACAGACTGACGAAGAAACATTCAGGATTTAATCAAATGGATATCATAGTCTGGATCAAGTAATTTATTTAATTATGCTTTATTATGGTAAAACCAAAAATTTATATTTTATTTAATAATTTTTACAATCATAATATAAACATTAAAAAGGAAGAGTAGTTACTCTTACATTTTTTGTAAGGAAGTAAGGATAAACATATGAAAAATTCTGAGGCGTTATAAATACTAAAGTCATTTAAAAAAGCAAGGTCAGTTATCCCTTTAAAAAATTACCAAAATAAGGACAAATAATTCTGTCATTCCAGGAGTAAACTCTTGTAATGGAATGACAGAAGGCTAAAGTCTGGAATAGAATTTACTCACAGTAATTCAGACTCGATCTGTTATTAGACCAGCACAACAGTTTATTCAAGTATACAACTTGAAAAAAAAAGTACACAACTTACCTTCGAGTCTGATATTTCTTGAAGTACAACTTGTAATGATGTTTCTTCAATATTATAGGTTTTAACATTAACAGCAAAACATAATAAACAGGTAGATACACTCATTTTTGACAGCTAGTTATACTTCTAAAAACACTAGTTATGCTTCAACTATTTTGTACCGCTACAAGAAAAGGAAAAGACAAAAAACTTAAACCATAGATTATTTACTGTTTAAATAAAGTATCCAAACCGCTAGTACCAGCTGTCCTAAGGCCTAATTTTTAGCAAAAAATCACCTGTAAAGTTTTTCGAAAAATCCAATACTTTTCAAGTTTTTCATCGGTTTTTTGCAAATATCTCCAAAAATATAGGTTTTATCGAAAAATTTATAAAAAACGAAATTGTAGCAGGTAAGAAAATAAACAATTTGGTTTTTTATAAAGTATTCTAAGTGCAATATTATGCTGGATATTAAAGATCAAAGCCGTTTTTTATTTTGTCTGAAATTTAATCAATGTGGTCAATGCCATCTAGCGGCGAGCAGATGCATTTTATGCAATCTAATAAAAAAGGATTTTGTAGTGCTTGAAGTGAGCTTTAAAATGAGCACTATTAAAAGTCTTTTGCACGTAAAATAAGTGAGCTGTATTGCAAATAAGAGGAGCATCTAATGTTTTTCTTTTAAATCAATGGGTTTCTTATGTGCCATTTCCACCAAAATTAAAATTAATCGTATTCCGCCTAGAATTAACTTAAGTATAAAGAGTTTAATAGATTGTATCAGTTTGGCTGCTTCAGGACACATATTTTTCAAAAAAGTCACAATTTAAAATAGAAAAACAAAATTCAAATTTTTAAAATAGCCATCTTTTTTTCATAATATCTCAAAAATGACGACAGTTACGTATAAAACAAATAGTTAGTCAGAAAAATACCTAAATTTTATATAGGTATAGGAGGCATCCCAGGTAGGTATAGGAGGCATCCATTTTTAGAAATGTAAAAGTTATAAATTATGTATATAAGTTTAAATAAATGATATAGATAAAAAGTTATTGTTTATCTGTACAATATTGATAAAAGGTAATCTGACTTAACTTTAGATTAAATGATTAAATTGAATAATATAAACTGCAAAATTTCATTTATAATATTCATGATGTGTGGCAGACCTTTTGTCTAATATGAATTTATAAAGTTTTTTTGCGCCATTTTACTATGTGCAAAAAAAAAATTAAAAAAAATACGCGCTTTTTATCTTCTGCCTAGTTTACGCGTGTGATTTTCTCTGTTAATTTTGTTTGATTTTTATGTGTCGCCAAACCTTCCACGGATTCGAAGTTGAATGCAGAAGAATCTGCAGGTAATTATTCCTCCCAAGACAACCGATTAAAATGTCGCAAAATAGAAAACGATAAACGATAAAAAATTGATGTTGCGATTTTTAGAATCCTACTTGGATGTAACCCATCCATTATGTTAGACTATGTTTATACACAACGAGCGAGCGAAGCGAGCGAGTCCAATGGATTGGCAAATCCTATTTCGCTTATTTCGAACGAGTGTAGCGCATCTTTCGCCTTCAGGCCATTTTGCGTGTGTCAAATGCAGTCAGTAAGTCATAAAAAAATTTTCCTTCTGTAAAGACAAAATATTTGGTGGATCTCTGGCGACTAAAATTGTATTATGTTAATAGATATTAAGGCTCGGGTTTAGAATCGTTTCGCACGAATTACGACTTGAGGTTTTGGTGGGAGAAAGAGGGGGGGGCTCCCTAACCCTCCTTTATCAGTTGCAATACAAGGTAATGCTTCCTTTTTGAAAAAAAAAGAAAAATAAATTCTATAGAACTGTTCTCAATTTATGGATTTTGACACGAATTTCAGCCAGAGGGTCTATGCCGATCCACTAGACTCGCTCGCTCGTTATGCATAAACATAATCTAACCTAACCTAACCAAAAAGTAGTACACTAAAAATCATATTTTAGCAACACTCATTTGTTTATAGTTTCTTTACAATTTAATGCTATAAAAATTAGGTTGGCTTGAGAGAAATAATTACCTGCTACTTTTGCACTAAACTTCGAATCCGTGGAAGGTCTAGACTCTAGATTCTAGCGTCTAGCCACACACTTAAAAATCAAACACATAATTATCTCGAATACACGTAAACTCGGCCAAAATAAAATAGCGCGTATTTGTCTGCCAATAAAATAGCGCGTATTTGACTTTTGGCGCCAATTTTTTTTTAAATTCATATAAAAAAAGCTTAAAGATCTTAATACAGTCTTCTGAATTTGAATATTCTCTTGAGTTGAAAACAATTAGCGACTTGTTTGACGATGTTTAACTTTTTTTTAAGGATGTTTATAAATTGTAACTTCTAAAAGTTTTTATGTTTTTAAACAATAAATATTATTTACAGATTTTGTTTTATTTGTATAACCCTCCCCGCTATGCCTATAAATGGTTTGGTTAGGTTATGTTAGACTATGTTATAAGTTCAGCGAGCGAGCGAAGCGAGTGAGCCAAGTGGATCGTCAAATTCTAATTGGCCTAGGCCGAGCACTTGAGAAAAATTAACAATTTTTTATTGCTTTTGAAAAAGTAACTAAAATTGGCACTTTTTATGAACTATGGCTCCATCACTATTTAACATTAACTTACTTGTCCTATACCTACTAAATACTTGTTTGTATTCAGATTATGTTTTACAAAATGCCCTTTATTAAGTTAAAATTGCGTTATTCCAAAATTAACTCCCTATAGTCCCCAATTTACAGAAAATATTCAAATTAAGATCTTTTGTAATATGAATTTAAAAAAAAATTGGCGCCATTATTCTATGTGCAAATGGCAAGACAAATACGCGCTATTTTATTTTGGCCGAGTTTTCGTGTGATTTCGAGATAATTATGTGTTTGATTTTTAAGTGTGTGGCTAGACCTTCCACGGATTCGAAGTTTAGTGCAAAAGTAGCAGGTAATTATTTCTCTCAAGACAACCTAATTTTTATAGCATTAAATTGTAAAGAAACTACTTAAAAACAAATGAATGTTGATAAAATATGATTTTTAGTGTACAAATTTTTGGTTAGGTTAGACTATGTTTATACATAACGAGCGAGCATAGCGAGCGAGTCTAGTGGATCGGCATAGACCCTCTGGCTGAAATTCGTGTCAAAATCCATAAATTGAGAACAGTTCTATAGAATTTATTTTTCTTTTTTTTTCAAAAAGGAGGCAATACCTTGTATTGCGACCGATATGGGAGGGTTAGGGAGCCTCCCCCCTTCCTCCCACCAGACCCTTGCGCCGAAATTCGTGCGAAACGATTCTAAACCTTAACCGATATTAACACCCTTAAGCCTCCCGCACTCACGGAATACTCGATTTCAAGTTATTTGTGAAAAAAATACGGCTTAGTAATTCTTACCTAAAAACCGTTTGTTTTTCAATTCGGCGCATCTCCGGCAGCTAAAATTGCATGATTCCACTTTACATTAGCCCGTTTTAGCTCCCTCAATTTACAGAATTATCAAATTCAGGCGAATCGTTTTAAGACCTTAACCCAATGATATTACAAAAGTTCCCCCAATTTACAGAATTATCAAATTCAGGCGAATCGTTTTAAGACCTTAACCATTGCCTTAACCAATAATGCTTGTCAATTTACAATTGTCAACTTGAATTGAGATTTTTTTTTGTCAATATTTCCAGCCAGAGTTTTCTTTTCTTTGGAGAAAATTATAATATTATCCTTTGATTATATACACGTCTAGATACCGCATCAACCGCCTGAAAGCGCCGTAAAACGTCTCTACTATATGTAGTAGAGACGCTCTTCGCTAAAGTCAGTGTCATCTAGACCGTAACGCGATTCTGAGCTCTCAATAAAAAAAGAAATATGTCGGTTTGTTCTGTTCAACTGTGTCATAACCATGCAGGAAAATTTGATAACAAATAGTTGATCTTATTTCACCGGTTAGTTTTTAAATTTACGTAAGTATTGTCAAGAAAATATGAATATTAATTTCACATTTTACTAGTGGTACGGTGTTGTCACTAGAAAAGTAGGGTTATTTTCCAAAACTAAAGGGAAGTTTTTTTTAATATATAACAGTGGAGTTTACACACTACGTTATTCTACCCCCCGTGCTAAGTACCGTAAGGACTTATGTTACAAGTACTAGACAACGGAAATATATTTCATAAATTTAAGAAGTTTATATATTTAAGATTTTTATTACTGAAAAATACATATAATACATATAATACATAGATAAACATCAATAACCAAGGCGGGATTCGAACCCGCGACCCCTGGACCAATATATTCCGCTTATCCGAGCCCTGCACCACTGTGCCAGCCTGGTCGTCAGATAAGATTTGATAAAGCACAAATCCTCGCTAAATAACACCGATTCCATCACAGGATGATCCGTGAGGCCGTTTAAATAGCTTTATTATAATGTGCAACATTCGCGTAAACTTAAGATGTCATTATAAGTATTGTTAGTATATTTTATATTATGTAACACTGACTGTAAATAAATAAAACTGATTCATAAAGTATTAGGAGTCTTATTATCAAGTAAAAAAAATCTATAGCGATCTATAAAACTAAAACTACCTTCGGAAATCCTCTCATTGATATTAATAGTAAACTCTCTCTCTCATTGATAAAAAAAAATAAAAAAAATCATAATTTATTTTTAATAATAGTAATTAGCATACATTCTTCAAAAAAAATCTATATAGACCATAATATATTCATATGTATATTCCTATTTTATTGTTTGCTGTTAGTTCCTCCTGATTTAGTAACAAAATTAAGGGTAATTTTTTATGCTGTTGGTATTCCTTTACACGCACACATTGACGGTTTTAAAACAATCTGTACATAACTGTCACTCACACATTGTGCGAAAAATGAGACGTTTTCTTTGCGATGTTTATTGGAAATGCTCCATCTATTACAGACATGTATATAATCTGTTCAAGAATACGGGGGCTTCCAGGACTTCTTCAATGATTCGTTTATTTAGTTATAAAAAATACGTTTTTTTTGAACTTGTACATGAGACGGAAAAATGTCATACGTGTGTAACCAAAGCGGTGGTTTCTAGAAAAGTGAAGGGAAGGGGAAAGACGAATGCGCAGCGCCATCGGTATCTCAGGTGCCGCGTTCGCCCACCTCGCTAAGAGATGCCGCTGCCGGACGAGCAGACATGGCCCCCGCCTTGGAAGACTCCACTTCCAACGATCTCGGATAGGTTTCTTCCTCCATCTGCAGTGGTAGTGGACAGATACGCGGAAATGCTCGACGTACGGTGCCCGCTGACGTCCGAAGCTCAGCCGCACGAGCCACCCCATCAGCTCCCGGAAATAATTTTATTACTCGCCCCAATTTCCATTTCAGAGGCGGCGTGTTATCTTCTTTAATTAAGACAAGAGTACCCAGTTGGATATCGCCTTGGTGTGTCTTCCACTTGGTCCGTACTTGCAATTCGGACACCTACTCCTTAGCCCACCGTTGCCAGACGTGCTGACGAAGCTTCTCGATGCGCTGGTAGCGGTCGAGTCGCGTAGTCACCTCGTCCTTCAAGCTGCTCTGCGCTGGTGCCGTCAACGGTCGGCCGATAAGGAAATGGCCTGGTGTAAGGGGTGACAGGTCTAAAGGATCTGTAGACATAGGAGACAGTGGTCGGGAATTTATCACGGCTTCGATTTGAATTAAAACCGTGCTACACTCCTCATAAGTCAAATTAGCATTGCCGATAACGCGTCTCAGGTGGTACTTGCAAGACCTAATTCCACTCTCCCAACAGCCAAATTGGGGTGCGTAAGGTGGTATGAAAGAAAACCTTATACCATCGTTAGCAGCGAAATCAATTACTCGACTAGAATTATTAGTATCACTTAAGAAACTTTGTAATTCCTTCTCAGCTCCAACAAAGTTTTTACCATTATCATAATATAATATAATTGTAGGTTTACCTCTTCTGCCAATGAAACGCTTCAACGCTAATATGTAATCGTCAGTGGTAAGACTTGTGACAAGCTCTAAGTGAACTGCTCGAGTAAGAAAACAGATAAATAGACAAATATAAACTGTTCCGTCTAGGTCTGCCGGTTAGACTTGTACTAACCATAAAGGCATACCTGACCAATAGGCAATTTCAGTATAGGGTGGAGGGTACGCTCTCCACTAGGCCCCCTTAAGGGCCGGAGTCCCTCAGGGCTCTGTTCTCTCCCCCACTCTGTATAATCTC
>LUGF01040800.1:111126-140668 GCA_001625245.1 Calycopis cecrops | reverse complement strand
CGATGTTTATCGGCGGATGATCAATTGTCCCGCACCGAGGCACGGCAGAGATTATTTCAGAAGAAATACAATTGTCACACGGACTGTCAGGAGATCTGCGATATAAATATAGAACTACTAGCTTCCGCCCGCGGCTTCGCCCGCGTGGATTTGAGACTTCAAAAATGGTGTTGTTATTATTATACATAATCTAATATTATACTCAAATTTATATTATATTAAATATATACGTATTGTATGAAACAATAAATCGCTTTGAGAATCGAATTTGTCACCGCGTATTTTAGACGCTTTAGATATTCCGTTTAAGTCAATTTTTTCGTGATAATAACTTTTAATCTATTCATCCAAATTAATTAGTGTAAAAGACAAAGTTTATCTACATTCAATACAGTACAGTAAAGTGACAGATGTATCAATTTTCATAAGAGTTCGATAAATACTCTAAAATGTGCATCGTTAAAAAATATCCAATTTAATTGAATGTTTGGTTCACCATTTTGGTCATAGTGACTTGCACATAAAAGATAGATATATGCTGTCGCGGAATTTTATTTAGAACTATTTAAGATAAATAATCCTACAGTAATTATCTTTGAGTAACTCCAACGATTAGGGCAGCGCACGTCAATATTGCTCTCAGGGGGCTGATTTTTTTCCGACTTACTTGACAGTTATCTTCGTATTATAACCAAATTATAAAAAATCCCTATATATTTTAACTTATTATGTTATTCTGATATGAGAGCTATATTACTGTAAAGTTTCATGAAAACCCGTTCAGTAGTTTTTGTGTGAAAGAGTAACAAACACACTCACAAACTTTCGCCTTTATAATATTAGTAGGATGTGAAGGTCTCACTTTAACTTCAATTTACTTTAAAAATAATCCTGCTATCAGCTGCGGGGTTTTAGTCGGAGGCGTGTTAACGTATATATGTGTATTTTTATTTTTTATAACATATATTGCGTTTTAGTGTAATTTACGCTATTGGCTACTCCAATATTTATTTGGAAATGATAGCAATTACAGCTATTAAGTTAATAATATTTATATTACTATAATGTTATAACTTATGCTTTATCACAGTGCATCACTTTAAAACATCAATTTTTTTTATAACAGCACAATACCACCTGTTGAGTTTATAAATATCAGACGCCATAAACATTGTAAACTCGACCCCGCCGTGGTCACAGGGCGCTCGCTGTCTCATTATCAACTAAACTTTCACATTTATACTTTATTGTACTTATACTAAGGTATACTAAAGTGATATTTACTTTATATTAGAGATAATATAATATTCTAACTAAGATATAGTGCTCACACAATTCCCATCAAGTTTTGAAAAGGGGAATAATGGTGTTACTTAAGCAGTAAATAAAATATCCATTGTTTCACAAATGTTGCACAAGTTTTCAGTACTTTACTACCAGACCACGCATAAATCTTTAGAACCCTTTAGGAAAGTATATTTTATTGTAACTTACAGAAATAAATAATCTAATAAAACTGTTTTAAACTCGTCAAAGTATGAATGGAAAATTTAAATCCAAATTAATTATTGACCATAAAACAATAATGATATGAGTAAGTACATAAGTCTGTTCTTGTCTAATCTAATCATTTAATAAAAATCTGTTTAAAATAAAGATACAAAACAGTTACAACTAAAGTAGATGCGAAATTCCGTAATTATTTTTTTATGGTATAGGAGCTATTTTCATTACTACCGACACCCAAAGACATCCGCATAGAGACTGTACCGATGAGCCCTCCTTTCTTCTCCCACCTCCATGGGCCACCGGATACTTACACACCGCACGAAACGCGACAGCACGCCTGTCACTTTACGCCAGTCACGTCTAAGCGAGAGGTACCTTCCCAGTTGTCCCAGTCAGGTAGTGCCACACTGCAGGCGAGCACGCAGTGTGGCACTACGTCTAACAAGTGTGTTATGTTCGCGTTACAGCTGTTAAGGTCAATACACTCTTCGTATGTGAAGTTGTAAGTATCTACTGTTGACTACTGAATATTATCTGTTAGCCATAAGTCCCGTAAGACAATGACTTGACGACTGAGTGAACTAATGTCATAAGATAACAAGAGAGAGCGTCACAGCACATCTACAATACCGATACAGATAAGTCTACAGCAACTTGTAGAACCAACACCCGCTGCTTGTGATAGACGACTGGACGGTTGTAGAAAGAGAAACACTTCAAATACTATCTCGAGCGAATGTTCATGAAACTTGTGAAGCTGGTTGTAATTCCGACCACATCCGCGTGCAGAAACTAAAAGTAGTGCGGGACATCTGCAGCGCCGAGTGTCGGAGTGCAGTTGGAGCTCGCCGGCGGCCGGACACGAACAACTTACCACTCCGCGGCCGCGGGCGACACTCTACACTTTATACTTGGCCGGCTTCAGCTGGAGGAACGTCTACAAACTTTTAATACCCTTTGATCCACCTCTCACGTTTTTCAGATGGAATGTTTATTTGTGTGTTGAATTGAAATATAAAAATTAAGTTAGAACTAAAATAGCTTAGAATGAACAAAACAGTAAACATAGTGGGGTGAGTTATTGCCACATAAAATTAACGATTTATACATAATTTTGGCCGTTTCTCGCATATTCTGTCTTATTGCTACTTTATTTAGAAATAAAGCATAAGTGAGCGACATAACAAGTTGGTCATATTATTTACTTGTTAGTATAGAAATAGATTTAAAATAAATAAATATGGCCGAGGACATAAAGAAAACATCACAACAACTGAACATTATTCAAAATTAAAAAAAAAGTGAGATCAACTTGCGTATCTCATAACTAAAACTTGACCATATGATATATGAACCACATTATATTGTATAAGCCGAAATATTAAAAACTTCAAGGCGGAAAATTTTAAAACGAAAATCTGTAAAAATATAGATTTTGGGAAGAAACATCAAATAATTGTTCAAAACGGGCGGAAATTTTTTATTACAATTGGAATATACAAATATCTGCCTTATTTCGTGAGGATAAGTTTCATATTGGTATGCCACAGTATTGCCATTTATAAAAATATCATAGAATTTTCCATCACGGATCAGTTTCATTTGAATTAAACCGAGCTTTTGTACAGCTAGTGTGAGTGTGTGTGTGTGTGTAGATGTAGAAATACACTTTTATGTATGAAATAGTGCAGTTAATGCATATAAAATATAAATACCGTGGAGGTACTGTTCCATAATATACCGAACTGAACAAGACCTATAGCTGACTACCGACCTGATGCATACTACTACTAGATGCATACTACCACCTGATGTATACTACTACCTGATGTATTCTACTACCTGATGCATACTACTATCTTTTAATATATGAGAATAAAATAGACCACACCACATCTGTCTATTTTTCCGTTATTACGGACGCTCGTATGTCAAAAAGTTAATAATTATACCTATTGAACGCAATGTAGCATAGTTTGTAAATATTATTTCATTTTTAGGGTTCCGTAATTAATCTAAGAATTCTGAATTTGGACTACGCGGCCATCTCTAAAGAGACTAGACATCAGCGCAAGACAACTTTTTTACAAGATGGCAATGTATTGGAAATTATTTTTTATTTTGAATGGCTGACACTCTCAGAATCAAAACAATATTATTAATCGATGCACGATTCCTAAAAAAGTTAATTTAATTGTTTGCCAATATAATACTACTTCTTAGCGTTGCACAGTCAGATAATAAAAATTGATGACAAAAGAAATGTAAAATAACATTCAGAATATACGAGCGCAACAGCAGTGAGTACTGAGTTCGTAAAGGCTGCTACGAGTTTATAAACGCTGCTACGAGTTGGTAACCGCTACTACGAGTTTACCGCTGCTACGAGTTTGTAACCGCTACTAACCCTACGGCCGCGTATCGTTCCGCACGATCACTATTTATTTTTAATTTCGAGAGACGTATCGGAGCTGACACACGTATTTCTTTCAGGCAGTTAAGCAAAAAATTACAATTTGGATTCACGTTTCCGAGCCTCACGGTAGTAAACGGGAAGATCGCGGTCCTCACTCGCACAAAGTTTTGTAGAAGTGCGTTACAGCAGACATTTCCATGAACTTGTACTAACTTGTCTATAAATATTAAATCTGCACCCATTCATACTGCAATATGAATTGAGGCATTATAAGTGAACTCTCGTATTGCGTCAGATTTATTTTAATAAATAGTCATTAATATAAATGGAATATTTTTGAATAAAAAATGGAAAATATGAAACAAGTTGCATAAAAGATTCCCGAGCTGTTTGAGTCGTTTTCACAAACAGCATTTTAAATTAATGCGAAAGGACGTGAACCGGCAGAGGATAAATAGGAGAGCTCCGGCTCGCGCGGGACTGCACTAGACGTGCCTCACAGCGCCACTTGTTTTATAGTGAATGTGTCAAAAAGGCATGTAACTTGTAACTACCTCTATATGAATAAGCGCAATAAGAGCGACATAATAGTCATAAATATTGAAATTGCAAATGTTAAATGAACCAAGTCGGTTAATTTAGTACCTACTTAATGGACTTCTGTCTTAAGTTAATAACTTAAGACAGAAGTTCCATTAAGTAAGGACATATCATAGGGTCATATAAATATTAAAAATATTTTACGTTTTAAATAAATAGATCTATTTTTTGTCGTACATTCTATCGACCATTTTACAAATTATCTTTGAACATAACAGAAGGGACTCATAAAGGGCTTATTCAGCCCAGGAAGCTGAACAACTTTTCCCTAGAAACATAAATCGTACCTACTTGTTTTTTTTTTCATATTTCGACATATTTGCCTATGGGAATGTTGCTCAGTGTCATGGGCTGAAGATCCACTCTCCTACTTTTTACTCCTGTTATTCCCCATACATCTAGTTACCTATCTACGCTGCCATGACCACGATATCGTTAGCGAATCGAAGGTGCCTGACGCCCTTCTCTTGTACTCGCCGTTGATGCCAAGTCTTTTTCAGTCCAAAAAATTGAAGACATCTTCCAGTGCAGCTGCTGAGTTCCTTACATTTTATAACAAGTCCGTGCCAATACTCTTCTCTCTTGATCTCCCAAGGGCGATACAAAGAAAATGAAACCATAAAAGGATAATCCATTATAATTAAAATAAGAGTCCGATAAAACATCTGACGCGTAAAGCTTCATCAGCGTTGAGATAAAGGACCTTCTTGTAACATTTGCTGAATTTTTAATTACAATTTTGTCCATTCGATCTCATTCAAAGCTTTTATGTCCCACAAAGCTAAATTACTCGTGGAACTTAACATTCTGTACATACTGTTATTACTTTTAAAATTGGACCTCTCTACTAAATATATTTCCCGTTTGAATTTAGTTTTAAAATCGGCTTTTCTCTTTCTAAAATTACAACCCGTTAAACATTTAATAGTGTAATAGAATTTTAGTTCCACAAATAAATAAAACGTAGCTTTGTTCAGAACCTCACGTCGGGACTGAGGTCGCAAATTAGTTTATTTAAGAACAAAAAATAAAGGTCTTTTATAACGAGCACTGTGGGAAATCATATTTCCGAGCAGTTAAAAGTTTTTCTGCTCTTATGATATTTTTTTTAATTATAAAATAAGTAATGGCGGTGCTCACAAATTGTTCCGTGCGTTTAAGCCATGCATATTATAACAATAATTGTTTTATTTGAAGCCGGTGTTCGTTTGGAATGTTCGGGGACATCGTTGCCGCCGCCGACCGAATACCAAATGGGGCAGATTTACAGCTTTGGGGTTTGATTCATTGTTGGCGACTCTCTCCGTTCGCCACAAATCGTTTTTATTATTATACAAAAATCGTATTTAAAGATAATTGGACCCACAAACCAGGGGCATTATAGCTTTTATATAAATGCTTACTCATTAATTGGCTCATAAATATATAATAAAAGTATCTTTACTCAGTTAAACGGTGCTCAATTGATCATGCACTGTTTAACACAGACATGAAGCAGAGACACTAAGCGTGTTGACTGATAATTTTCCATTTCTGAGATGATAGAGAATGCTTTTATTAATACCATAGAAAATAAGAATAGTAAGCTATCTAAAAATAAATTCTGCCAATACGTATTGATCGATATCATTAGAATCCGATAATTCGTTTGCCTCCTTTAACTATAAAAAATCATACTTCAAACGTCCGGTTCATTATTATAAAGTAAAAGAGGCTTCGCCCGGACACAAAAAGGTGACAGAAGGCGAAAAGATAATCTGTCCTGTCTGAGATATTATCTGCGAGGCGATGTGGATTTTGTGACATATTATTTTTACCACATTGTTGTTACTTATTGTCAGCTACACAAATAATATTAAAAGGACACCGGTGACTTGCCGGAGTAGACAGATTATGTCTTTGACCGAATATCTGCAGCCCTCTAGGCTTGTCTTCAAGATGATAAACTAGCAGGTATTCTTCTTCACTGATACTCGATGGTTGACCGTAAATTCTACTGACAGAAGATGGGAAACGGTAGATGGTGCTGATATATGTAGTTCATGAAGCGCGGAATAATTAAATAAAGAATTTATTAAAAGGTTACTTTTAATTCTAAGAAGTGATTCTCATAAATAATTGACATTATTACAGTTGTTCAAATGGACGAACTGGAACAAAGAGAAATAAAAGTATAAAGCAGTTGCCGCCTCTCGCCAGACAATATAATGTTGTTACTAGCTACGAAAGAGCTCTGTTAAAAGGAGTTTGAAGTATTATTTTATTTGTTTGTTTTTAGCACTTAAATAATATACACGCGACACTTGAATGTATTACTCACACTACTGTACTTCTGTACATCAGAGATTAGCTTTCCACTGACGTTCTGGTGTAATGTACTGTACTCGATATGCTAGTCTGCGCACCGCGTTCTCTCAGCGAAGTGAATCGTCGTCTAGCGAGAGTGATGCTCCTCCCACCACCACAGTTTACTAGCATGGGATAGCAACACAACGTATTCAATAGGCATTTAATATTTTAGATACAATTAGCCATTTCTGGATTAAGTAAATACGTGTTTAGCGAACTGTCATATCCAATATTTGCTACGCTGATTCACTCTGATAGGATAGTCAAATTAAAAATATGTTTAATATTATTAATATATTACATATAATAATATAGTAAAATCCGCGTCCTGTAGTACTTTGAATATGTTTACGAAAAACTAATTAGGGGCGATGTTAAGATAGTACAAAAATACTTTTCAGTGTTTTTCTTTTTTTTATATGTCTGTTTGTCCTGGCTAATCTCCGAAATTACTGTACGGATTCAAAGGAAACTTTTTGTGGTGTATAGATACTAAGCCTGGTCAACATCTACAACTCTTTTTACTGCAAGAAAATTGCTCATTCCTACGGAAAATTTAGTAATTATACTTTTCACTTTGATTATAAAATAGAAGTACGCTACTCGAACGAAGTCGCAGGCACGAGCTAGTATTTAGTACTGAGCAATGTACTGAGTAAAAATCCAAACATAACACACATTCTTATCAACCTTCGCGTAATTGTAGATCGATATCAAAAGACTCTTTACATAATTGATGACCTGGAAAGGAGACCCTTGCCGCCGTATAAACATGTTTTCTTCCACCTACGCTAAAAGTTCGCACTTCAATGGGCATCAGTAAAAAGGTTGTGAAAAAACAGGCACAAAAATATCAAAATTCCCGCTTGATCCAGTCGTCTTACAGTCGTAACTGTGGGCAACTACGCCACTGAGCAACACATGGTTATACAAAATAGGAACAGAGTTCTCTATATCTTTCATCTCTTCTTAAAAAACTTCGAATTTATTTCAACTTTCAACTGAACTCCTTATATACGAGAGCACTCTGCACTATTATTGAACACCAGCACCTCATCAAGGGGCGCACAATTTGAGCACATCTTTCTAAAGTCTACAGCTATACCGTCTCGAAATACGTCGATGTATCGAGCGACGTTCATTTCCGCGGTAGTCTGGATACTGAGGTAAAATTAACTATTTAATGCGCAGAATATTCGCCTTTGCCCTATGTACAGTTACAGCTCGCAAGCGTAAGGCACAGCGCGTGGTTGTAGCGTTCACAAAGTAGCGCAGTGTTTATTGGCATTTTATCGGTAATTTGACTCACCCCACTACGATACAGTTACTTTTCATCATCACACAAACGCCAAGTTTGTAAATCTGTCAAGTTTTTCTGTCGGCCATGAATCGAACGACAATAATTCAATTCCATAATATTTACGAGTAGGTTTAATCCAGGAAGTTACAATTTTGTTAATTGTTATAGTTTGTGGTGACTAAAGCTTCGATAAGTTTAAGTAGTGGGAGCAATTATTTAACTTTGCCAACATTATTGTCAAAGTTAGTTAAATGTATAGTCGTTAATGGCTAATGTCTCATTCTAAGAGCGTCAAAAGTATTAAGTTACTACTGAACCTACATACTATTCGTACGTAATATATATTCTTATCTTATTGACTCAATAGAACACAATGATTTCTTAAGTTTACGCGAATGTTAGACGTTATATTAAACTATTTTAACGGATTCACTTGCGGTTCGTTTGAGTATTTTTCAAACCCAACGTTTCAGCTTTACAGCAACCACGATAATGGGTGGTCCGAGGTGACAGAAGTTATTAAAACAACTCGAAGATATATAATTATTTAGTTGTTAAGATTAAAAACATCTTAGTTGACCGTCGAGTTACAGAGGAGGTATAGCCCTGATGATGATACAGTCGCCATCACAAAGATATTTGTTCACCAATAATTCACGAGGCGAGTACAGGCGCGTGCAGTCACGTAATCCCGGGTACAGGCGCGCACATAAAGTTAATTGCGCCGATAAATTAATGATTATCATCGGAGATAAGGTGAGATTAGTCGTCGCCGCTGGTGCTCTCTACATGTTACACGTCGCCTGGCGGTGCGCTGTGGCGAGGCACAAGCCTACGATTTATATAGTTATAATAATACTATACTGTTTCTGTACACAAGTACCAGCGAACACGCTTCTACATGAAATGAAACAAGAATGAAAATAATGAAATCTCGTACTAAGGCGCAGGTTTTAGTGAACCAACATCGCGTCTCTTCAACGACACTTGAAGTGTCCAGCCGCGACCTTCACCTGCAACAGCGTTGCATTCAGCTATACGTGCTACCACCTTACTCTTATACCGGCTTAGTATGTTATACTTATTGTAGCTGATCCTGAAAGAAAAGCTTTAATACCCTGATCTCATTGTCTGACGGCTTTTCAAGTGTTTTTTTTACTAATGAACATTCATGTCCTTGATATATACGCTCACATACATCTATATATTTGTTGGCAGACTTGATGGCCTCCTTCACTCCTTCCCTCCATTTGACCCGCACGAAACGCGACATCAGTGCTGTTATTTGCGGCGGTACGAGGTGGTGCGGGCGAAACATCGCATGCCTTTCTTAAAAATACCTTTAGTGGTGAGCTAAATGACTTGTTTGCTTTCTAATAAAGTAGAAAACATAAAAATAAGTTTGTCTTCTAGTTCGTATTCTGTACATATTTAAGAAATACTAATTTAATGTTTTGCATATCTATTTCGATAATGGCTAAAACTCAGTATATTAGTCAAATTCCCGTTAGTATTATATGTACCGAGCTGAACAATGTTTCTTTCTGATTACGTTTTCAATCGAAACGGAGATATAATCGAAAGTGAACAGAAAATAAATATTTCGTCTTCACTTCGTAACTCGTTACAGTGTAAATGTCAATTTCCGAAGACCTCGAAGCATCGACGGCGCGCCGGAGCGCTCGGGACTTACAACTCTCTCTGTAACTAAATAACATCTAAGTGCTGAGCAATTTGTTATTAATTTAAAATCAATTATTACAATCAACATGGGACTCTCGCTGGATTGCGATATCTCGACATATTTGTGATAATGTTTAAATGAACTTCAGTCGCTTGTAAATCAATACCGGTAAATTACAAGTTGTAGTGTTATAACTTATAATCAAATACTTTTTTTTTACACGCGCTTTTGTTTTGGGCAAAGGGAAAATTTTAAACCTATTTTACGAAAACCTCTATAGAGTCGAAATTAAAAACTCTACTAATATCATTTCTTTAGGTATACATCTTTCAATACTCTGACAAAATATACATTTACAATGGATGGAATATTTTATAGAAATGCTCGCGACATCATTATAAATAATAATTAATAATATATAATAATTCCACTTCTGCAAAAGAAATTTTCAAGATCAAACACTTCAAATATATTTTGCACTTTTAAGCTGCACAATATCATAAAAATATCTGTCACTAATTACAGGTTACGTAATTATTTATATTGTATTTAGTGCTTGTACATGAGGGATGTCTATTTGAACATGTACGAACTTAGCGGTAATAGGGTAATGGAGTGTAATATGCGGCGTCAGATAACCAATTACTAGGCATAAAGCCTCACCCCCCCCGCCCGAGCCGGCGCGGCAGCTAATGTACAAGGAACTCGCGGTGACGCGGGCCCCGCGGAGATTGTACTGATGGGAACACAGGAAATTTGCTTCACTGGTGGAAATGAGAACAGCGCACATGTAAATATGTCATCATTAATTTTTCGTCGCCAAAACTGCTGCAGTTTGTTTCGTTATCTTGTCTGTCTTTATGACTATCGGCATACCCCAACTGGTAAAAGGAGGTCGGGGTCTTAACGTTATCTACCTAAAGTTACGTCCAAAAATATTCTGTAAATCTCTTTATACTTGAAGGAAAGATTGAGATCTGGAGATAGATATATCCATTAAACTGGACAGCACATAAATGCATTTGTTTTAGATTTTAATTTGGTTTTAATATATTTTTTATGTACAAAAATAATAAAATAAAATATAATTACACACTTAAATACACTATACACCGAAAATCTTCTGGTTTCTTTTAATGTTTTTAAATTATTACATTATAAGAGCGCTTCGCTTATCGCTTATCTTACGTCCGCACACACAATATGCACATGAAATAAAGTAATGAAGTGTGGTTCAGAATATCCGAGTAAACGAGATTTACTTCAAGAAATTTAAATATTATATTAAGCTATAATACCCATAAACGAGGACAGCTAATTTATAATTCCCTCTGTCTGTATCTGTCAAGTGAAAACAATACTGTCCTTTCATTTAAAACTCTGATGAGTGAAAACGCAAAAAGTATGAAGAGGGGCGAGGTAGGAGAGCTTATTTTATGCATTATTAAAACCTAGCGACCAAAAAGATTTAAATTAAAAACATCAAAAGAAATCCACGTACTTCAGATTGACAAGTGTATGAGGTAAACAAATTTCAAGTACTTCATCAAGTAGTGTGTACACAGTGTGTAAGTATAAGCAAGTACATGTAAAGTACATATTAAAATTAAACGTTAAATCATTAAGGAGGGAGAATTGAACTTTGTAATTTTTTTGTAACTTTCGAAATAGTAAATGAATTTAAAATAAAATACCATAAAACTATTTTCCTTCAGAGACATTAAATGTTTATTAATACTGAATATTGTTATATTATCAAATATCGTTTAAAGTTGGCCATGTTAATGAACATTGGCAACACCGAGTGAGAGCGTAGTGTTCTGAGAGTCTTATTTTTTGCTTTGCCGCAGCTAGCGTTCTGAGTCTCTGGTGAAATTGGCTTTTACGTTAGAATAGCTGGCGTCTGGGCGTTTAATTAAACCCTCTGACGCTAGACATTAGATTATTGGAATTTTTAATAGTTTGTTTCACAACGGCGCGCTGTCGTCAAACATATTTCCTTTTGTTAAATGGCTAGGCTAAATAAACATCGGTTGTGAGTAGAACTAATGCAGTGAATTCCGTACCATAGGCACATGAGTAAGTAAAGAAGTATGTCTCTTTACTCTGTGCCTAAGGTGAGAAGCTTAAGAACACAAAGTTAACAAATTAAGTTGCCGGCATATGCAGGCATTTTGTTTTAAATCAACTACAAGTATAACTGCAGTGTTTTGTCAGTGATATAATAAAAAAATATAATGATAATAATTAACGCGTCAATTAGTAAATTACAATATGAAGTAGTGTGTCACACATAAGTATTTAATTTTACTATTTTTTGGATTTATTCCTTCGTTGTTTACAAGTTCTTACTACAGGCCGGATTTCGTAAGTCTCGGCCAGCGGGCGACTACTTCTGGAGTCTGTTTCATTCAAGACATGTGCAATTAACTATTGTATCGTTTGATGACGTTGTCTTAGAAGTATGGTTTTTCTGTATTTCCAAGGAAGGTTTATTAAGTATTTAGTACATGCTTCCACTCGATTCCGAAAAGATGGCCTAGCGGTCATATGATAAGTAATAGCTGGACATATACAATTGTATCGGTGTAAAGTTCATAGTGCAAAATATTTAAAAATATGAAAGGAAAATAAATACGACCAAGTATCGCAACATACTAAAGAATTCACCGACATTACCTAGTGGTACTCCAAGCGTTTTACGTCCGCATGTTTTTAGTTCTTTAAACTATATTTTATTTTATTTTGCAGCTGAGATCCGATAGAAAGGTATAATAGATAGAGCGATTCAAGAGGTAGTTTTATATGTACCTACAATGACTCCATTTTTGAAGTCCACACCGTCGAAGCTCCGGGCGGAAGTTAGTTACATAATACATTTTAAGATTTACCTTTACATTTGTTCAAAACAATGCATGTAGAAATATGTTGTTATAATCATATTTGTTTGTGTGTTTCAAACGAAATGTGATTAATTATTCATTTTGTTTATTCGCCGCCCGGTGTGTCCCGGCACTTGTGGCAGTGTAGGTAATCTGACCTCAATCCATTTTTCCTCGCTCAGTTATTCCTGTTAGCTTTGTCAAAGGCAACGTTTGTCGCACTGAATATTCAAATATAAGCTGATGCTGTATTACGATATATAAAATGCTCAATTTTGCCTATAATTTTATCTAGACATCTGTATAGTTGATATACCACCCTATCATGTAAGTCCCGGTCGTGCCGGGCTCACGGAGCACAGCACTGTCTATCACAACTCTTACTAAGTGGAAATCGATAGAACTATAACCTCACTATAACAACAGAAACGTTAACAATAACGTTCACAAAGCTAAGAGAGGGACAATAATGTAACAGCGGCGGCGGTTCACAGTTATTTAGTATCTGAACTTTAGTCGCTTCGAACTTTGTCAATAAGCGTAGTCAAAGGAGTCATACTGAACATTATCTAATACTAGTTGTTCCCTGGGTTCACCCACGTTTATTACTTTATTCTATTCATCTTTAATACTAATAATATATATAATACTAATATATTTACAAATATTTTCATGTCATTCCAGATTGTCAACTTGCAAATTAAATTAACATTTTCTGAATGAATAAAAACAGATACACAGACTATCACATTTATAATATTAGAAAGACTTTATTAATATAATAAATGTCTGTGGACTTTACACACCACGTTATCCTAACGCCACGTCGTGCTAAGTATCGTAAGGACTTGTGTTACGAGTACTAGACAACGGAAATATATTTAATATCTATATATTATATAAAACTGAAACGTGACATAGCCATCTATCAACGCACAGCCCAAACCACTGGACGGATCAAGCTGAAATTTGGCATCCAGGTAGATGTTACGACGTAGGCATTCGCTAAGAAAGGATTTTTAGAAATTCAACCCTTAAGGGGGCGAAATAGGGTGTTGAAGTTTATATGGGTTTCGCGGTTGAAACCGCGGGGCACAGCTAGTGTTATATAAATTTAAGAAATTTTAAATATTTAAGAATTTTATTATAGAAATACATGTAATACATAGATACACATCCATGACCCAGGCGGGATTCGAACCCGCGACCCCTGGCGCAACATGCTCCGCTTATCCGAGCCCTGTACAACTGCGCCAGCCTGGTCGTCAAAAACTTTGAAGATAATCATTACCACAAGTCATTAAGTAAGGATGAATAAGACCAGTCAGTCAGTCCCACTGTCTGTAGCGGGTGTGCTGACACAGATGTAGCAGAGATAGCAGTGTACACGCGGACGGACGGCGTGTGATGTATGCGCACGTCGGTCGCGCGTCACGGGACCTCCGAGACACGACTGACAGCTGACAGGAGACACGCCGCCATGTTGACGCGATATCGCCGCTTCACATACAACAAGCATATCATACACAATGCATATCGCTAGTGTGTGAGGCCGTGGGTCGCTAGTTGTAGGTTTAGTTATAACAATTAACAAACAATGAAACATCGAGACAACTTCAACACGTAGACAGTGCACGAGCAAAAACGGGACCCTTGTATTATCTCGCATTTGTTGTCTGTTTCTCGTACGGCCGTATACAGTTGTGATTTTACTTAGCCACCAAGTGAATAAGTTTAGTATTGTTGAAAATTGAGAGGCAGGTGTATGTGTGCCGCTACAAAATAATGCAGCATGATTTGGAAAAAATTAAAGCGAGCAAACACTAAGGTGGGTGGACCATAGAAGGCCATGCTCCTTTGAAGGCCAACTATTAAAAAATCATAGTTATTGACATGTAAAGACATATTCCTTCTACTACGCACTAAGATCCATCAAAGTCGAGTCCACAAACGCGGCGACAAGTCGATGGCGCCGCTATTGTGGCTATGCGATGCCACGTTTCGTAGACTACGTTCGTCGACGTTACAATTGTTATTCGCGCGCACAGCAAAACGTAGATTTTTAGTCAATTACCTATTATTATCTCATATTTTTTTACTGTGAATTGTCGTATCAGGATATGTTTATGGTACTAAAAGAAAAAAAACATAGTTTTGCTCCAATTTAAGTTAAAATATTGGTAGTTTTCTTAGGAAAGCCAGCGGTTCCTTATAAGGCCAATCAAAAATTTCACGGTTGGCCTTGCTAGGGTACATAGATCTTACAAGGAACATTTACAAACTATGAACATATGAACAATTACTTTTTATTTACAAAATTATTAATTTAGTCTGTGGTTTCTATTATTTTATTATAATTAATTTGAAAAAGTCGTAATAGTTAGTTTGGCCGATTTGGGAACATTTTGGCCTTACAAAGAACGGACCCAAAAGTAGGCCATTCTATGTAAAAAAAAAGTTTTTAATTTCATTACAAAACACGTTGGGAAGTTATTTAATGCCAATATAATACTCATTACTACTATTTTCAAGTAATTTCCATCAATATATTCTTAGTTATACAATGGTGTTCAAGTAATGTTCGTTGAGTTTTTTATAGATGATTCAAATATACTAAGCATTTAATGTTTCGCATAAGTGATAGAGCTTATTATGTTATTTTAGTAACAGCGGATATATTTTTTATTACAATTCTAATTTTAAGTTAATCGATTGATGTTTAATATTGGCCTTGTTTGGAGCCGTGTTCCTTGCAAGGCCATTTGGAATAGCTTTATAAAACCAGAGTTTAATAAATGAAGTGACTAAAGTTAGGTAAAAAAAGTCATTTGCATGGTGCATAATAAAACAAAGTACTACTTAATAACTCGTTTCCTTCATTTATCCTATAAATAAACGAATAAAAGGCATTTACTTGTTAGAGTGGCCTTCCATGGTCCACCCACCTTACATGCCAGTTGCGTGGATAATGTTACTGATATACTCATAGTTGATAAGCAGCACTCGCAGATGATGGTGATGTTTATACAAGTTGCCACAGTACCTATTATTGATATTTGTAAGATTAGATTGTGTAATAATTCACAAAGTCTTGTAATTGTATAGGAATTACTATCCCCAGCTGTTAACACAGCGCCGACTTTTCTAGCATCATCAGAAATGAATGCGGGAGAGCGAGGCGCGATCTGCCCGCGGATGAATACGGGAGCGGGCGGCTCCCGCGGGACTGCACTAGCCGGGTCGTGCGGCGCCGCCTGCTTTATGCTCCGCGTATCAAAAGATCGGCTAGTCTGAAACGACCTCTATGTGAATGGCACACTACGTGTGGCGTAATCGTCAGCTAGTGAAAATGCACTCTTTTTTTTTGTTTTTCTTTTGTTATTTTTGATAACGCTACCCAGGAGCCCGGGTGGCTCAACTGGGTACAGTGTCGGGCTCGGCAGTTGGGTTACCCCTAGCGAATGAACTCCTGCGGATGACTTCAGCCGCTATAAATGGAGGGCCCACAATGATAGCGGATGAAGGAACGCCTGAAACCAACAATGAATTGCAAAGTCGTAGTTTAGAAAAGTAAACACAAATATTTTGTGAAACTCGCGATATGTAAATAAAATAGTTAATGATGCGACACGCGAACACCTCGGCTAATGTATTGGCCGGCCGCGGCAGGCGCGGGTCAGGAGGTCAGCGCGATGTCTCTCTCTCTCGCGACATGAACATAACATGAATCATCACCCACTTCACATTCTGACTAATGGATAACGCCGTTCTTACAACTCACTTCACCTTTGAGTGTATTACACACACATATATTAAAAGGTTTTGGAAAAATAAAATAATGTTTGTATGTCGGGATACGTTGATGTATGTGGAAAAATTTATATATAAAGGGTAGCGCCTTTCAGAAGGAGAGAGAGAGATATGTCTCGCTCGCGTGATATAAACAAAATGCACCAGGTAGGTACTACTAAAACTGAATGATTTTGATAAACATTTTATACTTCAAATGCGGATGTTATTCTCTACTGCAGACAAAGCAGTGGTGACTGTGATGATGGCATTTCGGGCCCATAAAGATATAGTGTTTATTTAGACCGCTCGGGATTGCTTGTGCGGCGTCTCAAGAAGTTGTCTACGTGACAGTAAATAACTCCGACAATAAAAGTGCGCGTCGTTACAATGACATAAATAGCGACAGTTGGGTCTCTTGTGAACTCGTCATGATCTCGCCGGCGATACTCGCAGCTCACATGACGCTGTTTCTTTACAAAGCTATAAACGTATTTACTACACTGTATACTCCACCCCTCTGTATCTGCTGCTTGTGGTTTGATGCTGAGCACTGTCAGTCATTGATCGTGAGTTTTGAGTTTCGAGCCACGTGTCTGACCAAAAACCATGTGACGTGTGACCCCGCCAGGCACGTGTTGGCGTCAGTCTGTTCAATAATAGTCCACTGTAAACAAAAAGTTCTTGTGTTGTTTATGTAATATTTCTGGTTGTTGGGGGTCATCAAAACACTCCGAGTTTTTATTGTATAGGGGGGTTAACGAGCAGTCGGAGTCATGACTACCGACGCCAATAAATATCTGCATAGAGACTATACAGATGCGCTGCCCTCTTTTCTCCTCCCTCCTTACGCCGGTTTCGTGTAGACTAGAGGTACCTCCCCGGTCGTGCCGGCCCAACACGGCTGCGTGCAAGCATGCAGTGTGCACTACCTCCTAAAATTATTAAATTGTGTTACATTATACAGTAGTGTTGTACGTAACGCAACTAACGTTAGCATCCGTCTCGCCGTCGAAGCAGTAGTAAAATACTCGCAGTCGAATGAATAAAAATAATCAATAATACAAATTAAAATGTTGTAGACACAATAAACTAAAAGGCAGTACCTACAGGAACAAACGTGTCGGCTGTTGTCAAAAGTTTGTTGGCATCACATCTCGCTACTAATCTGCACATCACATTAGCTTGAATAATGTATCTATATGTAAGCATTTCATATTTACTGGACCAACATCAGCTGGTAATTCCAATTTCAACTGGTGAGCTCCTCATCACCTCCGAACATCAGCTGGTAAGCTCCTCACATTTAAAAATAAAACAGTTCGTGCCAATGATGTGTCACGACATCTTCATAATAATGTCGGCACCGACCTCCCGTCCCCCGTCCTGCTATATAATAACTCGGAAGTGACAATAAATACTTTTATAGCCTTATTTATCCTTTTGATCTCTCTCGAGTGAGACGAGAAAAATAAAACCACAAAAGAATACTTATTGTAATAAAAATGGGAGTCCGATAAAACATCTGATGCGGAGAGCTTTGCAATTTTATTTCAGTTGTTGTCCCATTGATTTCAACGATACTGTTTAAACAAACCTTATTATTTAGTTAAATGAGGGACCGCGCAAATGACTCCCGGAGCTTGACCTTCAGTACATGTAGCTACTTTTAAAACTAACCTCTCTACTGAAAAGATAATTGGACGCACGAACCAGGGATATTATCGTTTCGATATATAAAGCCAACTCATTATTTGATCTCATAAATATATATTAAGAGTATCATTTATCATCGGCTCTCTCTTACGTGCTCGGTTTAACGTCGATTTCTTCTAACACAGAGATGACAAGACGTAGAGAGTGAGTAGGGCGGGAAACACTTAGATGTAGGTTTGAATTGAGGTATCAGAGATGCTAAGCCTGTTGCACTTGTAAGTTTTTAGTATTACGTGAGATGGAAGCCAACGCCTTCAGTAATACTGCCTCCCTGGTACCTCCGTCGTCTTTTTTCTAACATCGAGGCAATCGACCGTTAGGATTTGTAGTGTCACTGACGCTCGACAGCTGCGTGGTCAGTCCTTCAGGATTGAATGAGCTCTTTTATATGCCATAACTAACTCTATAGGTATGTTATATATGATTGATGATAAGAATCCGACTATTCGTTTGATTTGATTTAATTTATAAAAAAACATACAAGACACATCCTGTTATTATATAACAACATCACTTAAAATAATATAATATCTTATACATAAAGTTACGGCGGCTCCATTAGACACAAAAAAAGTGGCGCGAAAGATCCATCTCAATCAGTCCAGTCGTCAGCTGCGGCGCTGACTGAGATAACTTTCACGTCTCGGTGAGTTTTTATCTGACATCTTCTCATGCCACTCTGTCTCCGGCTACACAAATAGTCATAAAGTTTTATCAGTCTCCTTTTGGTTATAAGCTTCTTATACCAATAGTACGTCGCGTTGTTGTAGTAACAGTAGTCATTCTAAATAATCCCATAAGAGCTCATAATGAATTGTTCAACGTCTATGGTATGCTATGTTATTGTTGTCGGTTAACAATTTACGGCGTGATTGGTGAACTCCTTTTAAATTATATTCTGATAGAAGTCTTCATCACAAATTCCTTCAGCTTAAATTCTTGTAAACTACATTTTCCACAACAATTGTACAACAATACAAAGAAAAAACATCGACCCAGGTGTAGAAAGCTAGAAGTTGTTACGGTAAGTACATTGGTATTTTTAATTAGCAGCAAATTATAAAATGTATGTTTTCATCGATCGGTTTTTATAGTATAGCGGGTAAACGAGCAGCCGGGTCGGGTGACGACAAGTGATCACCGACGCCCATAGATATCCGCCACCCATCCAAGGGTGTCACAGATGCGTTGCCGACCTCTGAGAGATGAATAAGCCAACGAGGAACTTTCACTATATTTTATTGTTAGCATTTTAATATCAATAAAATGCACGGATTGTATGTTTCAAGAAGTCGTATAACATATTCATTATTCATACTGTTTTGTAGTCTAGTGTCTGACAACACACTGTGTGATATTATAAGCCGATACTTCATGTTATAAATCACTTGTAACCTTTACCCAATAACAAAAGTTGTTCCCTTGTTCGAGTATCGCTTAACCACTTACCAACTTCCCACTTGTAACTGTCGATACAAGTGAACAAACTATTTCGGCTCCGCACAGTTGTTGTACGTTGTCGGGGAGTTCATTGGAGAAGCCGGCGAACATGTATGACGAAAATCAAACACTAAATCGAGCTGCGAGCTGCGGTTTCCTTTCTTCTACTGAAAGTCTGTGTACTTTAATGTATACTAGTGAACCTGCGAAGATCGAAATTCGATCTAAGTGAAACTTTTTTGTAACTAGAAACTAAACATCATGTGACATGTTATGTCATAGTGACTACGGTACTCAATTTGTGTAGAATCAACCCTTGCAAAGGACGTAGAAACTTCATCAATTATACCTTATAAAATTAAACGGTGTCATATGTATCTATGTGACTGACTCAATGTGCTTGACGACCAGGCTGGCGCAGTGGAACAGGGCTCGGATAAGTCGAACATGTTGCGTCAGGGGTTGCGGGTTCGAATCCCGCCTTGGTCATGGATGTTTATATATGTATTGTATGTATTTCTTAACATATTAAATATATTCCGTTGTCTAGTACACGTAACATAAGTACTTACGGTACTTAGCACGGGGCTAGGCTAACGTGGTGTGTAAAGTCCACAGATTTTTATTACTAGCTTCCGCCCGCGGCTTCGCCCGCGTGGATGTCGGACTTCAAAAATTATTCAAAATTTTAACTTATTATGTTATTCTGATATGAAAGCTATTGTAAAGTTTCATGAAAATCCGTTCAGTAGTTTTTGTGTGAAAGAGTAATAAACATCCTTACAAACTTTCGCATTTATAATATTAGTAGGACTTATTATTATTAATGTGTCAAATACATGGTTGTGTGTGTAATGTTTTATTTATTGAATTAATGTACTTTATAAGCATTACTATTAAAAAATATTAGCGTTCTGCACTTCTCTTAAACATAAATTATAAGTGTGCCAAATGACAAAACTCAAAATGTATAATGCAAAATGTGGTCGGACTTTTGTGAAATAAGTAATAACGCAAAAATACGACGCACACGTTCGAGTCTGCAACGAAGCGGTTTCATGAACCCGGCGGCGCGGAACTAACAGGCGCTTCATGAAGACGCAGCATCAGCACCGCCGCTCGCGTGTTAACATTTATTCCTAATTTACAACACCGCGTATATCATACGCTCGTACTCGATCTTTAATGTTATCACATTTCGTCACATTCTGACACGTTCATTTCTAATCAGTTCAAATATTTGTTCCCGTTTACAAATTTATTTTATGAATGCTTCGAAGAAAAAGTATATGAAGTTTATGAGAAAAGTTTATTAGTAAGCCTAGTGTCATGCCGCACTGAGCTGAATTGGGCCGACAGGAGCGGGGAGGACCGCCAGCTCACATGAGGAAATGCACATCGATAAGCACAAAATGGCTCCAATTTCTCGTGTGTACCTTATGCTATACAAACATTATAAATATTATACAGGGTCCGCCAGCGTTACCTGACATATTCGACTTGCGCAGTAACAAGTTACAACATGTCGTAGATTGTTGATTAGAGTGTCACTGTGTTCAATATAAATGAAGGTTTAGTTACAATGGAGACCTGGACCTCGCAGCATCGAGCTTTTGTCGTGGAGACGTTTTTTAAAAATGGTGATTCTGTGACTGTTACTCAAAGAAAGTTTCGTACTCACTTTCGCATCAGCCCCCGTGGGAAAGTTCCTACTCGCAATACCATTCTGAATTGGATTGAGAATTTTCGAGATCGAGAGATCGAGATTGAGATCGGTTCTGCTTTAAAAAAGAAGCCAGGAGGTAGTACAAGAAGTGTTAGAACACCTAGAAACGTTGAGGCAGTACGTCTTGCAATACAGAAAAGTCCACGCCGATCTGCCAAACAACACTCTCAGGCTCTTGGGTTGTCAAACACCTCTGTTCGACGTATTCTACACGATATACACTTTCATCCCTATAAAATTGCTGTTGTACAGATGCTCAAACCGCAGGATATCATGCGAAGGATTCTTTTCTCGAACAAGGTGAGGGAGATTTTGGACGAAGACCCAGGCATCACGCTCCTTATGTCCGATGAAGCTCATTTTCATCTGAATGGGGCAGTAAACAAACAAAACTGTCGGTATTGGGCACAGAATAATCCTAAAGAGCTGCACCAACAACCGTTGCACTCTGATAAGGTTACAGTGTGGGCTGCAGTGGCGAAATTTGGTGTAATAGGCCCCTATTTTTTTGAACAGGCTGGAAGAGCAGTCACTGTAAACTCTGAGCGCTATCAGACTATGTTGCGTGAATATCTCGTCCCGGAATTGCGTCGCCGCCGCCTGAGTCGTTGTCAGATTTACTTTCAACAAGATGGAGCGACTTGTCACACTTCCAATGATTCCATCGCCGAAGTAAGAAGGTTATTTCCCGGAAAAGTCATATCAAAGAGAGGAGACATTGACTGGCCTCCCTGCTCGCCCGATCTCACCCTATGCGACTATTTTCTATTGGGATACCTCAAGAACAAGGTGTACATCCATAATCCAAGCACTTTGGTTGAGTTGAAAGATAAGATTAGACAAGAAATTCGTTCTATACCCCGAAACGTGCTGGAGAAGGTGATGACAAATTTTGCACACAGAGTAAATGAATGTATCGAAAACGAGGGTCGGCATTTGACTAAAATTGTTTTCCATAAGTGAAACATAATACCAACAAAACATCAAACATTGTAAACTTTACTCTATTGTCTTCATATTAAAATACATATTATTATCATACCTCAGAAATAACATGTGTACCATTATTTCTAAATCCATCAGGTAACGCTGGCGGACCCTGTATAAAGTACGTTAAAGAACTCGCCCGAAGGCTTTACCTCCGGGCGTGCGTCTAAACTCAACTTCCATGTGACCGCTTCAATATTGTGGCGTCGAGGTTTATCTTACCCTTGTTACATATTTGAGGTCGGCAACGAAGCTAACAAGTGTAAACTTATTCGGAATTCGTCGAAGAATGTGTGATAGTTTCATTGACAAGGGGTAATGTAACGCAATTTTTTTTTATTTAATTATTTTATTTCGTAAAAGTTGGCTAGTATCTTGTCTCACCCTAACCTTCTGCTATTGCTGGAACATCTTGTTCGGTCATCGCCTGGCTGATGGATGTTGTACACACGAGCAGTTGAATGTACTAAATATAACATCGGCCTATTTACAGGGTTTCTGTTTCCATTGCAGACTTGTGCACCGTACGAATTAGTGAAAAAAGGTACATAATATTTATTCATTTATTTTTATTTTTTATTTTAGTCGGGCAAGCGGGTTTCCTCGTAATTAACTTTTCACAACAGTAGAATGTTCTTATCCGGTGCATCTCTTCTCAGCTACGAGAGACAAAAAAAGAAGAAAAAAAGTACAATGCACCACCTCGTGGAAATGCAGGCGATTGTAATTGGTTTTGTGCTGCAGCGGCGAGACGCAGCGCGGAGGGCGAGCGGAGCCCTCAAGTGTCGTTAAGGGATCGGGGATGTTGGTGTCCGGCTGCTGCCAGCTGCTCGGTACGTTGTAATTATTACTTTATGATTTACTCACATATTTTATGGCTTTCAAAGGTATTTCGATTTTTTTTTTGAAAAATTTCGTTTTCGTTATTATTAAGCCGGTAGAATGTTTAATTTTTATCATCGATAAACGTCGTTATTGTGCAAATAAAGACTCATATACCTAATTTAAAACAAACAAGGAATCGACACTGACTATTTGAAAATAGCACAGTATTTTATTAAAACACATTATTTCTGACTTGCACACTGTGTGTATAAGTAGGTAGTAAAACTTTGAATGACTTGACAGAGTAAAATCAATATATTTTATTAATCTTCTCTCTTAATTTAAGTCCATGGGAATTTAAATATTAATTTGCGCTATACCATTAGGTACATTACGAGAGTTGGAAACTCCGACATTTAAAGTGTGACAGTTTAATTGATACTCCGGTGTGCGGGGGTTTATATAAATTGTTTTGTTTTATTACGTGCTCTCACTGTGCGGGTTTTATTGCTGACGAGAGCCGATCCCAGCCTAATGGCGATTGGAAGAAATAAAACAAAAATAGAATCATGCTCTGTGATTTGTATTTATACATGGATTAACACAAGTTTTATTGATATTCCTGTAATGTGGTACACCTATTACGACCCTATGCTGTACGAGGGTTGCTGACGAGTGTTCCCACGCATCATCAGGTCGCCGATTCCACGAGCCCACAGCAGTCACCCGGACGGGACCACACGAGGACCACTGAATTATTAGCGACACCGAGTTCTCATTAAAATTATTTATTTCTTTACTTTATGGTCAATCTCCGAGCGTAATTTTCATCTTAGTGTTAGTTAATATTAATTGTGATACCTACTTAAATAACAATAAATATTCTTAAAATTCGTTATTATACTTTATTTCACCTACAATAGTTTTTTTTTAAACATTATTGATGGTTCTTCTATTAACCGTAGTTTCACATAAATATAACTTACAAATTGTTGCTTTTTATGATATTGAAATAACTTTTATTGTTGCTATTATTACGATAAAATATGTTCTAATTAGTGGGTTTGAATAATGTATATGAAGTACACATATTATAGTTACGGGTACCTAATGAAAGGCTCAAATGGACCACAGAGAGTTGAGGTTGAATGTGCGTGGGGAGAGGGTTATTGGCACTCAATATTCGAGACGAGCTCTGCTGCTTAATATTAAAACATTGTATTGTGGTAACATTGTGGCGGTAAATGTTGGTGTAATTCAAACTAACAACGTTTACCGAGCTCACGCTCCCGGGAGCTCCGCCGGCAGCATGCAGTTAGCGTGTGTATCAGAACCACTCGTCAGGAAATAGCGCGTGGGAACAATGCTGAAGAGAAAGGGATTTTTATATTAGAAAGGACTTTATATAGTATAAGGGAGCAAGCGAGCAGTCTGAGCAATTTTCATGTCTACTGACGCCCATAGACATCCGAATACAGGTTATACGACGGGGCACGGAGTATCGAGTGCGCTCCCGTATTTCTATGTTCTATTGCGTTACCCTTCCTCCTTCCACCTCCATGGGCCACCGTCTACTTGCACAGAAAAGTGTCACTTTATGTCGGTATCGTATAAGCATAAGGGACTTCCCCGGTCGTGCCGGCTGCAAGCATGCATGTGGCCACATACAATATGCACAATCATGAGCTCCTTAGACGGTGCGAAGATATCTGTAGATGTAATATAAATATTGTATTACTGTAAAAAATCACTTAAAAGTATATTTCATGAATCATTCGAGTCATATGACACCTCCAGTAGGTGCACCATTGGTCGTCTCGTGTAAATTCATAATATCATAACAATTGCATAAACACTCTTTATCTACACTAATGTTGTAACATTCTACTTATGTTTTCAATACTTGACTTATAATAACTATTGTTATAGCTCAGACAACAAAAAACTCAATTTAAGCAATTTGACATGATGTTATAATATTCAAATCGATATCGTAAAATCTCATTATAACATTTTGCCGGTGGGCGAGCCTTATGTCAAAATCCTTAACAACGCGCGCTCGCTCCTGATTGGCCCTGCCCGCGCTGCAGCTGCGCTCTCATTGGTTAGATTTTAATGGCGGCAAGTTCACTGTGACAATACACGTACGCGTGAATTTAATGTTTCGCAACGTGTTTTGTTTTTAAAATACAAATTAAAAATTAAAAATGGACAGCGACGAAGTAGTGTATGCAACACGGGTAGTAAAACACTCACACTCGAGTTTTAATACCCTTCATTATACGACAGTTGCATAAACTACTATAAAAGTTGATATTAAATTCGGCCATTTTACCAGTTTCTGCTGGAGTAACAAGTTGATATACGTGTACTATCGGCAGTGGTAGTGACAGTTATTTATTGAACACACACATACACACACACACATCACAAGTCGCCATCGCTCGTGTATTGCGCCGATACACATCTATAACGAAACGCCTCGCCCGCGCCAGAACATTTCGGTTCAATTTCTAACCGACACAATATTTTAGCAAAACTGCTCGCATGCACTTCGGCACTGCTTTATAAGCTTTGTTTAATTAATATTTCATTTATCGCATCACCATACTAAGGTAATTAGGTTTTTTTTAAAATAACAATTAAAATTAATTATTTTTATTAAATTTTTCTCTGGTTTTAAGCTACATTACACAAACATTACAAGTAGCTTTTAAACAATTGCCGTGATATCTTGTTGCTGATAGAAGCTTTTATGAAACTAAGTGTTTCTTAGATGTATTAACATAACTATTAAAAAAATACTAAGATATTTCGACCTAAGTAATGTAACTATTTTTATTAAGTTAGAGGATTGTGAAATACGAAATTAAACCACGATAAAATCCGTTTAAACAATGTTATTACAATACATTAACACGTACTTGATGACGACATAAACAAAATTCCACCTCGTTATTGCACAGCACGCGCTCTAACTGACTAACATATTGAGCCGGAAACCGTCGCAGTTCGCTTCAGTAATTGCTTCACTCTTGTTGCTGGCTGGTTGTGGCTGAATTAATTACCTTGTGGTGGTTTCACATCATCGCCAACCTCATCAAATGACGCACAGAACAATATTCAAACAATTATGCTATATTACGATGCTTACAGTTGCAATGCAAAGTTTAAAAGATTGAGCTTGTATTAGATGTTGTTTTATTTACAGTAGGTAGGTAAGGGGGGCGAACGATAAGTTGGAGCCATCTTCATGACTACCGACGCCCATAAATATCCGCATAGAGGTACAGGTGACTTACTCCTTTTTTCTCCACGGGCCACCGGACACTTACCTAAACCCGCACTAAACGCGCCAGAACATCTGCCACTACGTCGGTGTTATGCAAGCGAGTGGGTCCCGGGGAGGGGCCCCGGCCGCGCCGGCCTGATTCGCGAAGCGGCAATCTGATATTTATTTAATTAAAGTTTAAATAAAAAATATAATTTAAAAAAAACTTACTGAAAGTACGTGGCGATACCTTGTTATTATACTTTATTACACGTGTCGTCGACTTGGCACTGAGCGCCGTTCTATTATTATATTAAAAATAAAACTAAAAGTGAGACCACACAAAACACACGAACTGAAATTGAAGTACAAATCTCACCGGACTTTGGCCGTGACGCTTTCTCGGCTGCCGAGGAGCCTTCAGTAATATTCTGGATTCGTTCGTGCATTATCAATTTTTGTTCAATTGACATTTCAATAAACACACCCCGACCCCGCCGCCCCCCGAGCTTTGAAGAGGACGGATCAGTGCTGATGATGTCTACAAAACTCAGATGTTGAAGATAAATAATGAACTGTAGTTGCTTTGACTTTCAATGGCTTTGAATTTCAATTCGCCTGAAAATTGCAACTGGGAAGCAGGCGCTAAAGAGATTACTGAAGCCAGCGCGACTGAGCGGTTTACGAGTTAGATTTATTTTTCCCTTCGCAAAGTTGATCGTCTTTTGTACTACATATTTTGTATACCTCACACAATTACAAGTTCCCTTAAATATCTAATAGCAACACTTACCTCGTTTCTCGGTCCTTCGGGACTTTAGGAACACCCTTCCTTGGCTCGCCAGTGCGTTAAAAAGTAGCCCACGTTGTTTCACGATATCGGGTAGAATTTTGTTTATTTTACGGGTTTTAACACGATATGACTTATTAAAGGCACTATTTAAAACATATACCTTTGCTCGACGTTTCGACTGGGTTACACCAGCCGTGGTCACGAGCCGACTGAATGTTAAAACCCGTAAAATAAACAAAATATGTGTAACAAACGCGAAAGTCTCAAACAAGTATCGGGTAGAATGTATCGGAGTACAGATCTGAATTGAACTACGATGCTAGAGGTACAAGGTACCGACGCATCTCACGCTACGAGAGTCATTTATAATTTATTTTATTATATATGGATAGCGTAATGTAGGACGCCTTGTGACTAGACGGAGTGACGACATACGCAAAGCTGTGGGCAGGAAGTGGGAAAGGTTAGCCGAAGATCGAGGCCAGTGGCGTGCTGTGGGAGAGGCCGCCGTCCAACGATGGACTGCAATAGGCTGATGATGATGATATATACATATAATTATATGTTTATAATGTTTTAGATTAATGAAATGCACATTAAATAAATAATCTAGTGTTTGTTTATAAATTTGCATTTTTATAAATTGTTAAATAACTATTTACTAGATTAGCAAAGGTATAATAAAATAGAGAAATGACAATATTATTTTACCGCTATATAACTGCGGTTGCAAAATAAACACGGCGAGTAGTAGGTATGTAGTGCACAGCAGCTGCGAGCATAGAGCTGTTGTGAACAGATTTAACTGTGGAATCTGAGTTTGAAAGTTTCTTGTAACTCGAGAAATAGAATTGAAATATTTGATAAATTGACTGCGTGAAATAAATTATTATTTTTAAAATTACGGCAGCATGGCACTACCTCCTGCTTGAAATACTCATTAATTATCCTGATGAATTTCCACTCACCAGAATATGTGATTAATTTGTAAACGCATAATTATGCTCTACACCCCAAATACTGTTTATATCGGACACTTAATATAAAAGTTTAACGTCGTTAATATTAAAGCTAACTACAGGTTATAGGCCATAAAACTAAACCGTGTACTTAAAATAAACGGCTGTTCCGCTAAAAAACAGCTAGTTAAGTTAAACGTTTTAACCGAGCCAGTTAGTTCCGCTGTTGTAAAACAAACCGCGTGTATATGGGCGGACCGACGCACAGAGTAACTAGATAAGGTAATGAATTAGTTTTGTTAGTGAGTGGACACAACCAGCACGGGCCAGACAACTTGTTTAGCCAAAGCAAATGTAAACGTCTAGACTAACATACTGATTATATTTATTTTTATATATTTATTTTTATTTACTTTATTTCACTTGATAACAGCGAATCAAGCTGAAGCTATTAAATTATTATCGGCATTTGATTATATTTTTATATATTCATATGTCTATGGTCTTATGTACGGAGTTTTTTGTTAATATTTGTTAAAATGTTTTATGTTATTCACTTCTATTTATTTTGCTCTTAAATCTTAATGTCATGATGCCGAGTTTTACATTACAAAGGCCATAAGATTTATTTCCTGTTATTACATATTATCGATTTTCGAAATGGTGAGTAATTATTAAAATGCAAAATAGGTTTCATGTTAAATGATAAAAGTGTATAATATTAATTTATCAAAGCAGTTGTATGTCGCCAGCTGAACACAAACTATCCGCTGAACACGAGTTGAAGTAAAATAAATGTCTAAAGCGCGTCTTTTTATTAACATCATTAGTTTGATGGTGTGGTCACTTTAAACTGGTCGCTGGTTCACGCTGATTGCGCTCGGTGTTTGGGCTCCAGCTCTACCCGCTCATGCTCCGAGGGTAGAACTCCGCCAACTTCCCCGCTTCAGAATGTTAGGTATTATGAATTGTAAATTCGGAATAACACTTTTTGACCAGTATATTCTTTAATTAATATGATTTCTTAAGTCCCATGTAGTGAAATAATTAGTAAATAATCAATATTTTATTTTAAAATATCTCGATCTTTTGTTCAATATGTTTGCTACTCGAACGAGGCTATAAATTTTTAATACGTCGTTATAATACATTCTGTTACAATAAGCCAGCGGTGCACTGTATAGCATGTTGTGCTAAATTAGTTGGACACAACATCCATGTTGATATCTATTTCGTTTGTATCCTTTCTATTTGCGCCACACGAACAGGAATAAATCGTGGGGCCGCAGCCGGCGG
>LUGF01040800.1:55160-82268 GCA_001625245.1 Calycopis cecrops | reverse complement strand
ATATATGTATAAGAAAACTAGAATATCTAGAGTGAGACGTAAATAAATTGTCAATCTCGTAGGATTTTTACCAAAATGATTTATTACTACATTTGTGCCTTTATTTTCTGAACGCTTAGTAAAAAGATATATTTTTGTTATAAGTGTGCGCGTGTGCTGCGGTCAGGTAATCTCCTCGGTGAGAACAGACATAAGTTACAGGATAAAGGCGGCGTTCGCCACAAGTCTTCAGCAGAATAAGGCCTCCACTGCGGCAAACATGTTTGTCGACACCTTTATACTGTAACTTGACTTATGCCCGGCTTCTAAAGTTTTCAGTTATAATAATAACAAGTTCTCAGTTAAACTCTTATGATTAATCAATTCGTTAAAGCTATTAGTTGATTAATATTTTCTCGATTTCTTAAGACACAAACGCAGAGTTTATTTAACGATGGTAAGTCAAGGCCAACAAACATCTGCACAACGAGAGGATGGGCAAATTCAATACAGTTTGACGATCAGGCTGACGCAGTGGTACAGGGCTCGGATAAGTGGAACACATTGCGCCAGGGGTCGCGGGTTCGAATCCCGCCTTGCTCGTGGATGTTTATCATAAATATTATATTCTGTTGTCTAGTACCTGTAACACAAGTCCTGACGGTACTTAGCACGGGGCTAGGCTAACGTAGTGTGTAAAGTCCACAGATTTTTATTTATTTAGTTACCCCATCTTAACGCATTAAAACGCGTGTGTTACTTAATTTACTTACATAACTTACTAAACATATTCATTATGTGATCGAGAAATATTTCCCGCCGCAAAGTGACAGCTGTGCTGACGTGCAGCTCGCACGTTACTGTTGGTCGACTGGGAGGGAGGAAAGAAACAAAGGCTCTACATCTGCAGAATAATCACGTGGATGTTCATGCGCGTCAGTCGTCATTAAAAACCTGCGTTGTTCGACGCTCGTTCGAATTTGTAAAAAGACATAAATAAACATTTACAAATCACGCGTAGAACGTGTAATATACAGTAACTAGTATTTACACAATATGAGAATGTTCTTGTCGTCACCGAAAATATATTTGGAATAGAATGGAATGTAATTTATTTAGGTCTTCAGTAAGTACACTGTTATACATTTACTTCCACAAAACAATTTCGCGCTTCCACAAATTCACGAGTAATTTGTATTAAGGCTTTAGGATACAGGAACTCATTACAAATTCTCTACCCACATACTCATATAAGTACCTGCCTACCTCTCACTCCTACCGCATTTACATTACCATATTTACTTAAGTTGGGAGGAGCAGAGCGCGCGAGTTCTTAACAAACGAGGTATTCAGTCTAATACTAGGTCAGTGTTCAACAAGTATATTATTTAGAAGTAACAAGTTACACTGTGTCACCTACGCATTACGTCGCTCCTTCAACTGACAACTGAACTCTCCGCACTCGCCGCTGCTCGCCTCGGAGCTCGAGGAACAAGTTGTTGTTCAGTCGCGATACAAAACTTTACTTACAAATTTATTATTACTCTGGTAGACGCCTTATCTGTCTCGTCTAATAAGCAAGGCATTACTTAAAGTCTGCACGTGATGTATGAACTAGAACGCGCGCACATCTCACTAATGCAAACTTAAACTTTGATGGAAACCAATCGAAGTTGTGTACCATATGTTAGTGTTTATACTGAAATGAACTCGTATATTTGTTACCGTCTGTAGCGATTTATAGTTCCATAAATAGTGAGTAGTTGCAGCTGTCACGTACCAGTCACCATCACCGGTGCATGGTATTTGCCGACCAACTCGATAACACAAAATGATAATTAATTACGGTAACTCGACAACAGACGACATCGTGCTGTTATTATGAGTGTAGTCGAAACTTTAGTTTATACATGAATATTAATTTATTGTATAAAAGACATACCGGCAAAATACCATTATTATTCAACGAGTTGCCCTCCTTTTCTTCTCCTTGCCAATAAACTTCCCGAAACTCACAGCCTGCACGAAATGTGAGAGAATAACAGTAACTTTATCAATACTTCTTATTAAAATATCAATCTCTCATAACAGGCGTCCAGATTTGATACAGATCTCAACAACGGGATGATTCGTACCAGTCTCCGGTACATAACACCTACGAGCTATACACAACGAAACCGGATAAATTGTTTTAATTAGCAAGATCTTATTATAAAATAACTATAAATTAAAAGTGGATATTTTTATAGTGCAGCCTGCACTATAAAAATATCGGTGCCTCTTGGTGACACCGACGCCTGTAGACATCCGCACAGCTGCAACCTCAGCCGCCAGCCTTCAACGGGCCATAGAAAGTTAAAATATTGAAGAATTCAAAAGCAGGAGCTCTTTAGATAATTTTTATGGTATAGGGGCATTGTAACAGTCTGAGCCATTTTAATGACTAAGAACGCCCATAAACATCCGCATAGAAGCTATGATGGCACGCAGATGGGCTGCCCTCCCTTCTTCTCCTTCCTCCATGGGCCACCAGCTACTCATACACCGCTCGAAACGCGACAGTACAGCAGCAGTAAAATAACTGCTTGTGAAAATATGTGACATTAAGTATTTTAATCAAGAACGATATGAATAATAATTAATTAATAAATTCTAACATTAAAAAGCTGAAAATGTTGTTTGTTTGGTTGCACGCGCTGATCTCTGGGACCACTGGCATAGTCCACGGGTCCGAACTGTACAATACTTTCCGTGTCAGATGATCCGTTTATCGAGGAAGGCTTTAGGCCACAACACCATCACGCTGTGGAGTACAAGACCAATACAATTTTGTTGATATCCGCGTTTAAAAATAGACTTTTCAAACTTTGAGACATCTTAACAATGGTATGTACCTATACAATAGCTAAGTGTAGTCCACAAAGAACGACAGATTCCTTCTGTGAGTTCCTTATTATTCTAAAAGGACTGAACCCTTTTGAGAGGCGACTCTCGAGCATTGAATATTATCCCGAGTTATAGCTACAGGCTGCTCGACTCTGTGCTGCGGATACTAAACACACAACAGTTTGTTATTTTTATTCCTCATGAATTTGAATAAAAAAACCATAGAAACCGTCTCTCATACGCTGCCGGTGTGAAATTATGTGATACTCAACTCCAGACATTGCCTCCATATGGGGCATATGGGGTAAAGTAGGGTAATGTATCTGAACAGCATTTGATTAAAAAATTTGCAAACGCAATTTCTTAAAATTTGCTGTTTATAATGCTCGTCAGTTTAATTATGAGGTTTTGCCTGTATTAAAAACATACACATCGACGAGAAAATACAGTATCTCCAATCAAAATAAATTGCGATCTTTTCCCGTAGAGTAGATATTGAGTGTTCGTGTAAAATATTTGTCGAGAGGTGAAGTTGAACAAATAAAGCCAGCAAGTTGACCCCTCCTCCTCCTCCCCCTTCCCCTCCTCCCCCGCGGCGATCCGTCACGTCAGCGAGTCGCGCGCCGTTCGCGCCCCGCGGCGCACTCGATATAAACTTGACGATGTTTACCGGCGGATGATCAATTGTCACGTACCACGCCACTGCAGAGATAATCAGATTATTTGAAAAGAAACACAATTGTCTCGGTCACGAGGTCTGTTATCCGAGTATATTTCGACCTTTAATGCTTAAGCTACAAAATATTATTTATCAAACTTCATAAATAACACATATACAGTATACACATAACTCCCCCCTGTGCAGCAGACTTCTGCAGTAAGTGGATAAATGAAATCTTAAAATAAAATCATCCATCCGTATTTATTTATTTGTACCGTACAAACAAATAAATACAGATGGATGAATATTCCTTGTTGCAGTCGTCAGTAAATTGTGCGCGATTGTACTAACAAGCGATCGAGTTCGTTCACACGCACGCCGCGGCTATACTGATACATTTGTCAACGTCAGCAGACGAGAAGCGGCGGCTGCAGGCGCGAATACTTGATTGGAGAATCATTTTATCAGCGCATCAGCTCGCGCCGTGACGCGGCGCCGACACTCCGCCGCCGTCGCGTGCTACGACGTGTTCGTGTAAACGAGGCCGACATGCTGTTATTATCTCTACAGCTGTTGTTATTATTTTATGTACATTATTTTACTATATAAACTAGATACCTAGTCGGAACAGCTTCAAAATGTAGGTATATATTGAGCAACAATACGGAACATTTTTTCTCTCTCTATATATTCTCACCGCTAACTGCATTCACCTGTAAATAAATAATTACGCTCGCAGGTGGACGCTGAATGGGACGCCTAGCGAAGGATGTGGGGGATCCATCTCTGTTAAAAATAAACCTCTAAATGAGTGCCACGCCCACATATGGACAATGGGAATGTTATAATATAATACGAGTATCATGATTAGATGTGGAGATCTAGATTACAGACGGGTTCACTGAGGAAGTTTGCTATCGCTTCTACGGGTGACTTCTCTCCGATCGTGTAGCACTGCCGTCCCACCTCAATAGCATGGGAATAATGGAATAGACAGTGATCTTTTGTCTGCGCATATTCTTGTTATAATATGTAATATTGTCTTACGCCATTGGCTTGTTCCTTTACAGATGGCCACTGCAGATGGAATCCGGTTAGGAGAATATTTTTATTATATGTCTCTCGATGTCTAAAGGTAAACACCAAAAACTTCAATAGCTAGCTTGACTGCTTAAATTATGCACTTAAATAAATCCTTTGTATAGAAAAGTAAATATTGTTAAATGTGTCAATAATTTAGTATATTATTTGTTTTACACAACTGCCGCTATTTACTTTAATAATAAATTACCAAAGGTATCGCAAACATTACATCGGTACTTGTTAAATATGTACGAATAAAATTATACTGTATAAAGTTGACATTGTGTTCTATTTAATGTAATGTGAACTGCACGCATAATCAAAATACTGAGTGTTGCTATAAAATAGCGCTGAACTATAGGAGAGCAATTTTGCTAAAATATTGTGTCAAAAATAATATGACGTTTCAGATTCAGCTCATGTGGTTAGGAGGCGTTACTGTTGATGTGTTGCAGTTTGTTCCGGGCGGCGACGTTTAACGGGATGTTGTAAATAAGGATAGACATCTGCATAACCTTTAGTTGTCGTTTATTCATGTCAGCTATAAAAAAATGCTTCGACTGTCAGTTTGTCCGACCAGGTCGTAAAACAATGACAAATAATAGATGCTATCCATATTATCCTTGCTCATATCGATGATTGCAGTAAGTGTGCGAAATGAACAAGCTTTACGGTACAATTATTTTACGACGTAACTGTATGAAATAAAATCCTATCAGTCCACAAAAGACGCGAGGTTGTCGAAGGAGCGTGACCACAATATTATGTCATGCAAGTTCAACTCCATATAAAAATATAAATATCTGTGGACACACCACACTACGTAAGCCTACGTCTGGGTAGATAGATATCTATTGTAAGGTCTTGTATTACTGATGTAAAACAGAAATATATTTGAATTTAATTTTTTTTAAATATCATGAAGTTTGTAATTATCTCGTGAATTTTGCCGAGGTGTATGGGCGAAGGTGCCATTGAAATGCTTCGACTGCGGGGCCGCACTTCCACCTGGCGAGAAGGAACCGCCGCCGCTAGAGTAACAATGGTGTACTGTGAACAACTCAGGGCAGCTGAGTCAGCCGATCGTCGCTCGGCCATCGTAACTTCTCGTTGCTGTGATTGTTCACTTACGATGTTATTATATATAATCCGTTCCGTTCCGTTATATAATCCGCGGTTAACATAATTTTAACGCGTGATTTTTAACAGAAGAGTTAAGAGTTAAGAGTACGGTGAGGTTAAATAGTTGTCTCTCCTAATTTTTCCACCAAAATATTTATTGACGAGTCACTTTGATACGTCTGTTTGCTAACCAAGCTCGCTCATGCGGCCGGCCGCTACTCCCAGGAACATGCACTCGGTAAACGTTGTTCAGTTTAAATGACACCAAAAGTTGCCGCGGACATGTTGTCAAGTTAAAATACCTTGTGGCAGGCCTCAGTGGTTCCTATGAGGGGGGCCCTAATTGGAGTGTTAGTATAATATTAACTTATGTGTGTTGTTAACGTTATGTCATAGATTCAAGTTGCCTGTACAACTCGTCTTTAACATTGGACAGTTATGCCTCGCGTGTAATAAGCTCCTATAACAATTTCATTTCTCTTCGACTGATCCTCTTCATTTTTATTAGGGTTCCGTATCTCAAAGAGAAAAAACGGAACCCTTATAGGATCGCTTTGTTGTCCGTCTGTCTGTACGTCTGTCAAGACCTTTTTCTCTAAAACGCGTGAAAGGTCTTGATGCCTTGAAAAAATCACACTTCTAAGTTAACGAAATAAAAAGTTATAGCCAATTATGCACAAATTTTGTACGAAAACGTACTTTGTCGAAAAGCTAAAATTTACGGGTACTTCCCGTTGACCTGGAGTTGTAAAATTTGGCAAGAAGTAAGAACTTATAGCACATATATAGGAATAAATCTGAAAACTAGTAAATTATATGTAGATCATTGGAAAAATCATTATCAACTTACTAGTTTTCAGATTTATTCTTATATATTATGTGCTATTAGTTCTTACTTCTTGCCAAATTTTACAACTCCAGGTCAACGGGAAGTACCCGATTATTTTAGGTTTTCGACAAAGTACGTTTTCATACAAAATTTGTGCATAATTGGCTATAACTTTTTATTTCGGTAACTTAGAAGTGTGATTTTTTCAAGGCATCAAGACGTAACTGACCTTCGTATTTGACAAAAATTTCAGCTTAATCCTTTCACGCGTTTAAGAGAAAAAGGTCTTCAAAATCATGCATTACGTTTGGAATGTTCTTCCCATTCATACGGAACCCTCGGTGTGCGAGTCGGACTCGCACTTGGCCGGTTTTTTTTATATTTTACGACCCCCGCCGGACAGCTTTACCGTCTGAGTTTTACTAACCTTTTTAGTACCGCGGACGCCGAGTGTACTTTAATTTAAATTATTTAATGACATTCATTATAAAGTAATACTTTACACTAACTATACAATATTTTATATAAATTAAATAATCATAAAATTACGAGTCAAGTTCTGGTCATGTTCTGAGCACCACGTGGCGGTAATTCAATAAATAAATATAAAATGACTGGCCGTCATAGGAACTGGCGTCTGGAAATAGAAATGAAAACTCAAAACGATTATAAAATTCATCGTCAACTCGTATTTTTAATTATTACTAAGATATTTTTATAAACAAACTAGCTGCGCCCCGCGGTTTCACCCGCGTAACTTTGGATCCCGTGGGAATATCGGGATGAAAAATACATGTTGGCCGATTCTCAGACCTACTCAATATGCTCACAAAATTTCATGAGAATCGGTCAAGCCGTTTCGGAGGAGTATGGCAACGAAAACTGTGACACGAGAATTTTATATATTAGATATGTTTTTTAGTGTAAGCGAGCAGTCGGAGTCATCTATCATGTTGAACTTTTCACCAAATATCTAACAATATAAAATGGATCTTAGATGAGTAGTATAGTATATTCATTGTGACTACTCTAATACTTAATCGAAAAATATAGCAATTATAGCTAATAAATTATATACAATCGTATATATTTCTATATATATATATATTGTAATAAGCTTTATACTGTGTCGCAGTGCGTTGCTTTGATGTTGCTATCTCTTTTATAATAAAACACACACACACACTTGAGTACATAAATACCAGACGCTGGAAACACGATCAAAACGTCACAAAGGCGCACACTATTTCATTCTCAACTAGACATTTAGATGTACAGTTTATTATATTTATACTCAGTTACACCAAAACGACATTTACTATATACTAGAGATAAAACTAACTAGTTGTAAATTTGTTAGTTAGGTGGCTGGTAACATTTTATTAAATTTATTTTAGTTTCGCTACGGTTATCCAAGTTTTCACATCCTTGTCGGGAGCAGTTTGCTTTATTAAATATATTTTAGTGTGTTTATTATTATGTTATCATGTTATATAGCTATTGTTAGTAATATAGTTCTCAAAAAACAGATTTGTAAGCATGTTGACTTATTCACAGTTCTTTTGATGACATAGTCATATTATTAGGGAACTCATACAAATTAATAAAAGAGAAGAAGGCTGCGTACTTCCTTCGGCTTGGGACCCCGTGATAGACATAATCAAATCAAACACTAAACCTCAAGACCTCACAAACACCATACAATAAGTATTTTTTGCGTTAATCGGAACAATTAGAAATATATAAATCTGATGGTACTATAAATAACTTAGTAAGAAGTAGTGTCACACTGCATACTTGCATGCAGCCGAATGCTGTCCAACAGTAGACTGCAATAGGTTGATGATGACGATGATGATGATTATAATGAAGCAGCCGAATTGGGCCGGCACGACCGGGGAGGTACCTCTCGCTTACACGAGACCGGCAAAAAATGACAGCTGTGCTGTCGCATTTCATGCGGTGTGTAAGTAACCGGTAGCCTTTGGAGGTGGGAGGAGAAAGGAGGGCAGCGCATCTGTATAGCCTCTATGCGGATGTCTATGGGCGTCGGTGGTCATGCTAATCGCTCCGACTACTCGTATGCCCACCCATATCATAAAAAAAACTTATGACATCAAGATATCTGCCAGTTCAGTCCACTCGTGAGTGTAGCTGCTGTGGAGCGTCTGAACCGTCGGGATTGTAAATCGCTAAATAATTTTATTACAACACGTGTATTATCTATTGTCAAATTTCCCTATAAGAGTGTTCTTTTAACATTTAAATTGATTTAAGTGTATTAAATTCTTCTTCAAAGACAAACTAACAGATGGGAAGATGATATCAGGAAAATAGAGGGTTCAATATGGACTCGAACAGCAGGAGATAAAACGGAATGGAAATCTTTAGAGTTTGTACAAGTTGAGAAACAACTACCGTTTGCCGATTCAAAATAAGATGCAAATACAATATCAATAAAATAGCACATAATATAACAGTTTATAAAGCAAAAGAAACTCTGTTAATAGTGATAAGATATACCTAGGCATATATGTATAAAACCTTTAATATTATATTTATAGTCAACAATAAAGGCTTTAAAAAAAAAGTGTATTCAATACATTCTTTTTGGAACTTCTTTGGCCTATAATAAACGAGGATGTTTTATCCTTAAACTCTACACCGTGTGGGCAAAAAAAATCAAACACCCCAAATGGAATATATTCGGCGCCAAAACCTAATATTCGGCAAAATACCGAATAGTTAAAAATTACACCGAATACCGAATGCCAAACGAATATTCGGCGCATCTCTAATATTTAGTTAAGCTCGTGAACTCCTAGACTACATTATCGTCGCTGCGCCTGCCAAGTTCCATAAGTGATATTATCAAGGTTTTGGGAAACAACAAAAAACATATTATTTAATTAAAAAAGAAAAAGTCTTCAAAATGATTGATACCATAAATTGGATATTCATTTAATATATTATAAAAATACAAAAGTTGCCACAAATATTAAAATATTAAGGAGTTATAATTTTTTTAAGCAAAAAATATCACATAACTGGTTTAACACGGTGCAAAATAATGACAGATGTGCATTATTACACATAACGGCTTTGGCAATATAACCCTTATGTCTATTTTAAGGACAACATTATGTGATCTTTAGGTTTCAATATGTAAAAAAATATAATTTAATGAATAGCAACTATTAGACACATAAATTAAGTAATATTTATGTGAAATATTAACAATTATTTATATCATATAATTTTAAATATGAGATCAATGTTACCCTTAGCTTATAGTTATTATTTTGACATCACACTATTGAGATCTTTAATTTAACATTATATAAAAAAAACATTAACAAAACAAACATAAAATATCTATAATCATAAATAAAGCAAATCAAATATTTCTCTGGAACATTTAGACAAATAAATCCTAAATATCTATACTTTGAGGTACACACAGTTACGCCTTGTAGTGAAGATTATCATAAAATGCATGATAGTCGCGATGCATAAACGGTTTTAAAGACTGGAGACTATCATACTTATTTTTGTCAATTTTACGGGGCTCATTGTACAGCTGACTAACAACAGCTGATGGGTTGTAGGCACGAAGTCGCTGAGGTAGGATTTTCCACTCGTCAGGATGGCGTAATTTGTAAAATATACCACCGTCTTTATATAAAAGAGCTCGTATATCATTGACAGTCGGGTCTCCTGCTTTTTTACCTGGGCGAATGGAATCGATACAAATTTCTGCCTCATAATTTTTAAAGAAATTATAATCAACATGTTGCACATGGTATGGTTGTTTCGGGCGTGCTTCCCTCATGCGACTGATATAATCAGTAGGTATAAAAATAGGAGGACGAAACTTTTTTTCTAATGTTGAGTGGACACTATCAACTGGCATCATTGTATGTCCTTTCTCTAAAATAATTTGCTCAATCTCCAATCCAGTCTCCTTTGTAAGTTTTAATAAAGCTGATGAAAGAATCTTATTTTTGTTTTGGTAAGAACAGCCATCCGAAATAATAATAATTTTTTTATAGTTTAATTGGGTTCTCATAAAATGAATCAAGCAGCTTGTAAATTCGTTAGCTGTTACACCTCCATCTCCCTCATGCCATACATACAGGTGTACGTTTTTATTATTATTAATATAAATAGATTGATTATGGATCTGAAGTTTCTGCTTATAGTATTGAACTGAGACTAGCATCTTTGGACAAAGGAGAACAGATTGGACATCGACAGTCAGGACGAGCACCTCAGATGAGCTCAAAGTGCGAGCTTCCATATGAGCGTTGTAAGCTTCATTTTTCTTCTCAATGTGCAAGGAATATTGCTCTTCGGAGATGTTGCCTGTTGTTTTAGCAGTGCATACATCGCACTGGTCTTTTTTTGGTTTGTAAATGGAAACCTTTTCCTCTTCCAAAATTTTATTAAATATTTTTCGACCAATATTTGGTTTTCCATTATCTTTACACCACTCAGTGTAAACTCTAAATACGTGAGACATAGATTCAAAAGTGTCTTCTATATAAATCCTGTTACTGCTTGAACGACAATAGTGGCTTGGTACTTTATTAATTAAATTTAGCCATTCTTTAACAGAAGTTGATTTAATAACTTTGGGAATGGCGTTATTATTTTTTGCCGTTTTTCATGCTTCGATCTTAAGTCTTGTCCTTCTATTGTATTATCCTGCAGCTTTTTAATCCATTCCGAAAGTGTATCGCTATTTATGTTAAAAGAGCTGACAAAAAAGCTTTTACATACCCTTACAATTACATTTTGATCGTCAGCAAAGTAATAGTCGTATGCCAAATGTCTTTGAGATGCATCTTCTGACCTACACGTTTTACGTCTTCTTAATACCGGACGCAGTCGAACAAGAGTTTTCAAATAAGCTTTTTTCGCATCCCACGTAGTTAAGGCCCAAAAATAATCAAATACAGTTTTTCGTTTTTGTTCAGATATTAATCCACATAAATAGCTTCTATCTGATTTGGAAATACAAGAATGTGCACATGGCTTGCTCTTAAGATATTTTCTGGGCCTCGGAACAAATTCATATCTTGCTTTCTCATCTGTAAATAAATAAAATAATATGTAGTGGAGAAATCACACACAGTATGTTAATCCCAAACTAAGCTCTAAGCTTAATCCAGTTTCCTAATAATTTTACTTAAACATACACAAAATATACTTTTTTTACCTGAATTGTCACATTTCCTTTTTCTTCCAGTGTATTTTTTGCCACATACCCTTTTCAATTTATTTAACTTTCTTTGTTTGTTTATTTCCTCATCGCTACAGGAAATATCAGTTTCAGATGAACTATAGTAGTCTTCATTTATGCAAACAGGATTATTATTTGTTTCTAACATTTCTCCTGTCTTTTCATCTAAGTAGTAATTATCTTTATTAGAGTTTTCTTCAAGTAATACCGTATCCTCTTTTAACTCGCCTGTTATTTCATCAAGAATATAATATCTTTTTTTAATATTATTCGAGATCACCGGAATACTACATCTAACTTCGGGTTTATCTATAAAAGTATCCATTTCTGATGTTTCTAGGAAAGGATCAAGACATTTTTCATACGTAACATCCTTCAGTTCTTCAAATGTACTTATTTCCATATTTTCAGACGGCAAGTTCGGGACTGTGTTAGAGATATTTTGAAATAACTCGCAAGTTTGAAGTCCTTGTGTAGGATCATAACTATTGGATATAAACAAATCAGACACATTTATTAAATCTTCATTTCGATTATTTTGGCTCATTCCTGTAGCTAAGTTTACAAGCATCTGTCCTCGTGATACTGATTTGCGAGTATACGGGTTGAAAGTCATATCGCCTAAAACACAGATTAACACCATAAATAATAAGCACTACTTATTAATATTATCTGGTAATAATTACGACTCTCTTAAATATAATGGTCACCGCACATATCAACTCGGAAAGGGATCGTAACCGTATCTATCACCTCGAGCTGTTAATTTTTTGTATGAAACTCCATACTGCAACGCACACTAATGGGAAATTTCAAGGAATCGATACGCTCAGGATTCCTTTCCGAGTTGATATCTGTGCGGTGACCATAAGAGTACAAACAAGCAACCAGAGCCATTTTCATGACTGCTGACGCCCATAGATATCCGAATAGAGGTTATACAGATTCGTTGCCTTCCCCCTTATTGCTCCAGGGGTCACCGGCTACTTACGAGACAGCACAGCTGTCTCTTTACCTCGGTATCCTGTAATCGAGAGGTACCTACCTCCCCGATCGTGACAGCCCAATCGGCTGCATGCATGCATGCAGCGTGGCACTACTCCTTACTACATAATATAATCACTTTCGTATTTATAATTATTTTATATATGGATTATCAGCCCAACATAATGTAAACGAAGATACATGAACACAATATGTACATTAACTACGTACTCTTCACTTAAAGACTAGAATAATACATAATTTATTTGGAAACATAGCTAGGTACTTACTAAAAAGATACGTATAATTAACAAAACTTTTAACATTTAATCATATAACTAATCACTTAAGCGTAGCATTTTGCGCCAGGGGTCGCGAGTTCGAATCCCGCCTAGGTCATGAATGTTTATCTATGTAAGAAATGTCTTACTAAAATAAAAATCTTAAACACCTACCTATATACAATTTCTTTAATTTATAAAACATAAAATAAATTTCCGCTGTCTAGTACCCGTAGTACAAGTCCTTATGGCACTTACCACGGGGCTAGACACACATAGACTACCTACCTAGTGTGTAAAAGTCCACAAATATTATTATATATTATTAACATACTCAAATATTCAGAAGCTTTATAGCTTTTATCGTTTACGTTAGTGTAAGTTATTGTATCAATATTAAACCAACTGATAACTAATAAAAAATTCGATAGGTGTACAATAATATTAGTGGTTATAAAATTATTTCAGAACGTAAATTGGCAAGTTATTAAAAAATAATTTACAGTATTATATAAATATAACAAACATCAAGTAAATTCAGTTAGTACTTACCACTTTCCTTAAATGTTACACAGTTAAACTAATTCTTACAATGTTGTTTTCAACACAACTCACTTATAGCTCGCACATTTGCGCGCGATTGAAGACGGGACACAAATCCTGTATGTGCATTTCTGCACTTACGGTTTTTTCTAAACGGTCAAAACACATATGGTATATGTCATTCTCGTTTCTAGATGGAATATCACAAAAAGCGTTTTACTAACATAAGCAGAATAAAACAGAGATTATGTTTAGTGAAAAAACGAAAAACCAATAAAATGCACATATGGAACTTGGCAGGCGCAACGACGTTATACTATCCCACTTCCGTGCGCCTCCGCCGCGCGCCGCGCGTGCCTCACGAGCGCTGGGGCTCTCCTCCTCCCGGCTGCGGACACTACACGTGGCTGCGAGGTCGCGGGCGGTGAGTGTCACAGTAATGCAGTACACGAGCTGCGGGACAGCTGCAGCTGCGAGGTCGCGGGCGGTGGATGTCAGAGTAAATGCAGCGCTTCTTATAATATATAGAGAACTGCTGCATGGTAGAACGTGAGACGCGCAACCATTTGAAATTCCTTTGTTGTTTACTTTGTCTGTACTGCCATAAGTTCAGTGAGTTGTAACTAAATGCATAAGTTATGCGTGTTATGAGTTTTATATATTGTTATTATATCGTCTAGACCTTCATTTATTTTTTTTTACGTATAATACCTAGGAGCCCGGGTGGCCCACAGACCAATGTCGGACTCGACACGTCTTGGGGGCGTAATAACGACTAAGCCCCTGCGCCTTCTGTCGCTATAGCCGGAGGGTACCGGATCACTCCAGCGACAGGCTGGCCACTGTGAAAAGCCCAGACCTCCTAGGGACTGTCGGCCGCTTCTGAACACTCCCTTCTACGTTGGAACCGTGAACTGGGGTCAGGTTCCTATCATAACTCCTGGCCCCAGAACTCTTACGGAGTCAGCCAGTCGTCCCAAGCCACGTCTGCTGTTTCAGAGTCCGGCAAAGCCTTCGGGATCACAGAGGCTCGCAAGCGACGACAGGGTGGCAGGGGTCGGGAGGGGATCATCTAGATCTCACGCACAACATCGACTATTGTCAAATACTAAGTAAGAGGTAGTGTCACGCTCCCTTGCAGTCGAATTGAAGTGTGCAAGTAGCCGGTGGCCCATGGAAGAGAGAGGAGTAACACATCTGTGTAACAACTAATTTGTAATTTAAATCAATGCTTTCTTAATACATACTATATTCAACAGGATTGTTATTTTTGTTGCAGAAAACTTTCCAGACTGTAATCTTAAGTAATAAATTATTCTCCAGTAATTTATAATTCAAGGCTAATATGCTCTGAATAGAGAAAAATTTTAAAATGGGGGGAGGCCTTTGCCCAACAATGGGACACAATGGGTTTGATATAATAATAATAATATAATTTATAATTATTGAAATAATGTTACAAAATCAAATGATAAATCTATTGTACTGCAAATACTGAGAGAGATACCACGGAAGTTATATTGAAAAGAATAATCACATTTTTCTTAGCTTTAACTTTTTTAATTATAATCCGAATGGATTGTAATTAAAAAAGTTTCGCTACTGCTGGCGTGCCTTTGGTGCTTCATCGTTGTATTTGATTAAATTTGAATGAAAATATTATACTCAACTAACGAGTTGGATATAGATAATATTTTCCTGAGTGCATGTTACAGAATGCGAAGTTGACATCAGAGAGGGCGGTAGCGTATCGCACACGCCCCGGTGCTGCAGTTGTTTACAACAGCAGTCACTTACCGTCAGTGTGACGTTACACGTTCGCTACGGATCAAGAAAAGTGGACAGTAATTAATGTAAACTGACTGACTGACATAAAAAATAAATGTCCAGCGGCTACTCCCAGCTTCCTTGTGACAAAAGAGAAAATAATATCCAAGATCAAAGCATATTTCCTAGACCATTAATTATTCAACAAAATAAAATGACTTAGATACAGAGCGCAGGTGGCGGAGTATTTTGTGGGCTCTCCTAGCATAGTAGCACCAATATAATCAGCCTCGACACGTTGTTGAGACTAGTTCATCCTCAGATTCGATCTCCTGCTAGTGCCATGCTGTTCCTCATACGAACTGCTCTCACTCATATGTTACCGCCGACAAGTGGCAATTCGGATGCCGCTTTTTATGCGGTTTGCGACTGTTTGGTGGCACTTTTGATGTAATGAAAGTACGTGCGCTGAAAACGAGCGGAGTCGCGTGCGCTAACTAACGCTTAAAAAATAAATAAGGCTTTGTTCAAACGCTCGGGCATAAGAGCTTGCAAATTAGTTTGCTTAAGAGCAAAATTTTGAGCGCTGTGGGTAATCACACTTGCATCTTAAAAAGCTTGTATCACATCCCGCTAGACCATTCATAAAATATTGCTAGTAAATTATTGTACTGCGTGGTTCAACTACGCAATATTATAAAAATTATTGTTTTATTTGAACCCAGTGCTTGTTTGGTATGTTCGGGGACATCGGTGTTGCCACCGAACTCAATACCAAATGGGTTGCAGTTACTGTTTCAGGTTTGATTCATTGCTGACGGCTCTCGTCACTCACCATTAATCGTTGTTATTGTTATGGCAAAAACTAAAATGATATTCAAAATTAATTGGATGGATGAATCATTAATATTATGGCTTCGATACAAAAGCCAACTCATTATTAATTTTACTGTCTATTCATCGGAAATTTGTCTAATTTTTGTAACTGCCATATGTACCTACATGAAAAGGTTAACCATAAACCACAGAATTTTACAGACGATGGACGGATAACGGTTTGTGATGCTATACGTAGTCATTGAAGCGGGGCAAAATTAAAATATAAAATGTATTAAAATATATAACTCAATTCTAACAGGTGGTAATTGTAAAATAATTGACAATATCACAGTTGTTCAAATGGATGAACTGGAACAAAGAGAAATAAAAGTGTACAGCAATTCCCGCCTGGTGCTAGAAGATATAATGTTATTACGAGAGAGCTCTGTTGAGAAATGTTGAAATTTTATTTCTTCCGTAAAATATAGCACCGCTAACTTTTATGAATATTTGACGCGTTTATTTTCGCAGAAGTAAGACAGATATTATTTACGTGTATGGCTCTATACGAGCAGGTGACCATCTACCGGCTCCCGAGCGAGCGAGCGACTCCCGCTGTCGCCTCACGTTTACGGCAGCCATATCTCACACGTAAGCCGAGGGCAGAGGAATAAATCCAATGAAGTATGAAGTAACGCGCACAAAACATCATGAACATTAGGAGTTCCTCTCTGGATGCGACGCCGCACTCGCGTCTGATTTGATGGTAGTAATATCTCGAAATGCGAGTAATCCCCGCGCTCGAGCTGTCAGCGCGAGAGATGCGCTCATGTATCGGCGGGTTACTGCTCAGCTTCGGCGGCTCGAAGGTAATTGGGAACTCGCTCTAATTATATTACAGGTATCGTTCAAATTCTAAGGACCCAGTTGATGATATGATAAACTTAGTGTCATAACCCCTTGTATTCAAAAGGGAGCAATTCGATAAGTGTCTATCTATTTTTTATTTTTCACACTTATTTTCTTTTATCATATTATTATTTATTTATCATCAACGACATAAAAATGAAACACATTGCGTTAAACATTTGAATGATAATTACTATATAAGGTTCAACTCATCACGTCCAATAAAAAATCATTAAGAAGTTTAAATATAATTTAAAAATCTCGTGATGCTTCTCAACAATTTCATTCTTTATATTTTATTAGTGACAAAATCACGGTATCTTGGACCCTGAGACTATACAAATAAACACACATTTACCTCCACATCCTTTTCCGCCGATGGGATCATTTTATGTAATTTCCATAGATTTGCGCTCTTTTATTTGCGACTAATGAAAAGCAAAACGATCAGCAGCCAATGGCAAGTTGAAATTCTGGCAGTTAAAGTGACAATATTGTACTTATGTCGCAAAATATTACGACAGCAATAGTCATAAATTTGAGGGAAAGTTGTGTTATTTGTCATATTATTTAATGTGACAAAATAATACGTACGCACATTATAATTATGACCATTGTCAAATAGTCTAAAAATGCTTATATTGAACATCATTTTATCGTTGACAAGCAACTTAGTCGCGTTTGACAAATGACAACACATTGCAATTTGAAATCTTTCTCTCTTTGGAACGGTCATGTACCAAGATTTGTACTAGGTGCAAAATTATATCGCGCTTTGACGTGACATGAATTGATGTAAGATCTCTCCTACTTAATACCTGAACTAGTTGATTCAAAATTAGTAGCAGAAATAATTGTAATACTTTCTGATTATATTTTTATTTTAAAATTTACATTGATGTGGACACAGTGGCAGAGGAACAGCGCTGACTTAATTCGTATCTCATGCGCATAATAAAAATACATATCTCGGTAAAAAGGTCAAGTTTCTCCTCCTTGGGGACTGTAATGGATGTGCAATTGAGTCAGGTTCCTATCCAGACCCCTGGCCTCAGTATTTCCAAGAAACAATGTGTCACCAATGTAACCCGCCAGTTGTCCTATTCCAAGCCCCCATCTGCTGATTCAGAGGGATGGGAGGAGGACCCACCAGCTGAGTTACTCTTAATCTGGCCTCTCCGCCCAAGCACAAGTATATGCGTGTGTGTGCGTGTCGAACTTTCTCCGTTTCTCAATAAATGCCTGACAGTTACAACGTTAGTTTTGCTAACTCGAATAAAAAAGTTATCGCAAGTTAAACTTCACTTCCAACTGAATTTGCTAGAATTGGATTGAACGCCGCAATTTATGCAACTGAAACTTTCGGCGTTGTAGCTGACGAGCAATAAACCTATACCTATATCTAACATCCACAAAAGCTTAAAAGCGTGCAAATAAGCTTTTATTTTTGAGCACATTGAGCTGGTTTATTTGACCTCCGAGAGGGGTCAGAGCTTCAGTGAAGAGTGACCGGACTGGCTCTATTGTATACAAGTGGATTGGATAATGGACTCACACACGAGTACCTGCTGGTGAATGCTGTATGAAAATAATACGGACACAACCTAGATTTGAGATAAACTGCCAGTTAGCTGCGTGCCCGGCGAGATCGCGTGAGGTTATTATTGTCACATTCACAACTCGCTTTAGAGAGATTTAAATTTTGTATTTTACTACAACTAACGACTAAACAAATGAGGTTAATAGTAATACGTCTTTACTATTTGTATTTTTATTTATTAAAATGAGGGCAAATTGATTATACATCGTAGCAGGTTACTGATTGTGTAGGTGTAGTGCGTCGTGATAAAGAAATTAAATTAAACTTTTGTGTTCCGAGAAAGTTCTGAAAGGCACACCGCACGTTTTTAGGTTTAGGCAACCTTGCCTTAGGATTTAGACAATGTATTTATAGGGAACTACATTAATTATATTTAAAATGCAGTCTCAATTACTTCGGAAGTCAATCAACATACCCAAGCAACGTGAGACAATAAAAGCTAGTGTCTTTACTACAACATCCATTACTACGGTTATTTGTAATAAAACATTGGTCACTAAAACGTTTGAGGAAAAAGTAATAAGAAATTGGCTGATGGAGAAGGGACAGAATAATTGAGGCGACACATTCATTACTTCACTTGAACTAGGGCAATTTTATCTAAACTGGTACTTGTACAAATATAATGTGATTTGTGCCTTTTATTGATTATATTTGTGATATATAAATAGTAATAAATTAGTAGCCGGATCACCTGGTAGTGAGCTTAAGTCTATAGATATACACCAGAGGATAGGTAGAGACAAAGTCCTCTTATACTGTTATTGTACTTGTCTTGTAGACAGACGATAAAGAACTACTAATAATGAAAATAACAATTTAAAAAGTCAAGGAATTTTCAAGTCACATAAACTACATAAAGCAGTAAGTACTATTTCGGATGTAAAATGAATCTTAATTCTGTCTACAATGAGATAGTGCGTCGCGTTCCTACGGCGCGGCATCGTCTTGTAGCCATGTGTAATAACCATATATTCAGGTGCCGCACACAGCAGCTCCGGATAAATTAGTTTATTTAACAGGCGAAGTCTCGTGAATATACTTTACCTAAATAATAAACATCTGCAGTCGTCACACGTGCAGCGGGTAACGCTGCGGCGGCATCTTCTTTATTATCTTTTAACTCTTTCATCAATTTAGAAAACTTATGATATATATTTGTGTAGGCAAATATTCTCTAATATCTAGGTATGCTTTAAACATGTTATGTTTGTTTCTTTTACAATAATAAAAAATAATATATATCCATTAGACAAAATAAGGTAATAAAAAACAAGTCATTGAAGTGATAGTAATTGTATGTCAAAAGTTACACACGATGCTTAAGAACATTATGCGTACGTATTATACGTATGGATGAAATATTAAGAATCGTAATCATTATAAATTGTATTTTACTGCCCATTCCAGATAAATTTCACTGTTTGTATTTGAATACATTCAAATAGGTTTACTCAGACGCAGTTTGTGTGAACGTGACATTACTTTAGCGGGTGAGTTTTGGTCGGAATCAGGTGTACTTATGTAAATGAGGCGGCACCAATTTCACCATCTGAGGACATCTTCGTTTCGCAGCCGCATTTTATTGAATCTCCACCGCGAGGGCCGCTTTATTACATAACTTATTTTCTTTTTTTTTTCAAACCAAATAATAAATTATATACCTGTTGTGAAATGTGTGTAATTTGACAAGCTTACACAACTGTAGTTAACTTGATACATACCGGTAGTCTGTAAAGGAACACATCCTTCGGTGTGCGCTACTTTCGAAGGCTGAATAAAAACGGTTTTTATAGAAAGTTATTTCAACGCTTTTCCAATTTTGTCCGTCTCTCCCTTCACGTATGGCAGAAAAGCTGGTTGCCGATTTACCTCCGGAAGATTCTACCTCTTTTGTGTATCCACCTCTTCCCATTTACTAGATACTTATTGCTTATTATTATTATTTTTGTAACGTAGGGGAATGCTTTTACGCACGCTACCCAGGAGCTCAATCGGGTACAGTGTCGGGCTCGACAACAAGGTTGCCCCTACCGACTAAATTCTTGACTTCTACCTCTATAATTGTAGGGTTCCGGATCTACAAGAAACATGATCCCTCCAGCGACAGGCTGGTGTCGGTGAAATGGCCAGACTCCTCCTCCTTGGGGACCGTCCGGCTACCTCTGAACAGTCCCTACTCCATGTCGGAACCGTGAAATGGAGTCTGGTCCATCCTAACCCCTGGTCTTAATGCTCCAAGCTAGCACACCATGCCGGTCGTCACAACCGCCATCTGCTGATACAGAGGGACGGGTGAAGGACCTCCGACATTGGCTGGTCCCATCCGTTGGGCGAAGGACCAACCCCTAGACCGCCACCCAGGAGCAAATCATTAAACGGCTGCAGAGGACAGGGAGGTCGGAAACGACACACCGCATCTCCTCTTCCTCTGCGGCTCCACTAACCACGCATCTGACGATGCGGCCCGTTCGGTAACGGGAGACAGGGCGCACGGCAACGGGGCCAAGCCTACTCAAAGCGTCAACTTCTGGGATCCCTCTTAGCTTCACCGTGGTGGTTCAAGCCACGGATTATATGCACCCTCACCACGACAAGGTGGAGATCGGTAGAGGGAGGTGAGAGGGGGGTACTCATTTCTCCGTAGTACCCGGTTGACGCGCTTCATCGATCGTATCGAGGTGTTCTGGATCGCAGAGATCCAAAGCCTTACTTATGAGCGACGTTACCACCGATTGTATGTGTCTAGGATGATGAGAAGTAGCATGCAGGTAGGCTACGTATCTGTATGCGTTGGTTTGTGGATGGTACATTAATGGAGTAGGATAAACTTCCATCAGATCATCTTCCATCTCATACATACCTTTGATAAATATTTTATTGAGTTAAAAGCCGTAAACTACTTACTATAAAAAATTATAAAAATGGTATAAGTGTAGTTGACAAAGGGCAGACGATCCCTTCGGCGATTTCCTTATGAATACCTAAAAGGACTCAACCCTTTTGAGAAGCGACACTCGAGAATTGAATATTATCCTCGTGTTATGGCTAATGGCTGCTCGACTTTCGAAACATGTGCTTGGACTACTTACATCACTCGGTTCACGGGATACACAATAATTTATGTAATTTTATACCTGAACCGGGAGTATTATTAAAAAATAAAAAGTGGAAATAGTATAAAACGTATATTAATTAATACAAGTAAACTACTTACACTCAATGTGATTGTTTCTAGGCTACCACTTACTTTACTAGAATTGACCATAATATGACTAAAAGAGTTATGAGGCGAGTATATATACGCCTTTGAATTTCCTTTCTTTATTGTGGGCAGAGCAAAAATTGTGCTAACTAAATCAAGGGGTATATTTTGTTATATATAAAGTTCCAAAAATTTAGATATGTACAAAAACCCCACTGCGAAAATTATATAAATAACAGGAACTATAATGGAACAACAAAAACAAAAGTTATCTCTTTAAGCGTACGGGCCATTTTATACTCAAAATTTTTGCCTCTTTTAAATTTCCGATTTCATGTTACACGGTAGAATGGTCCTGCCGAGCTTCTAATGAGCCCTTTAATTAGTTACTCGTCACTTCGTACTTGATATATATTATCCAATCAGTTGCATAAATATTTTTTTTCATTGATATGGTAACCATGAAAGTCAAACCAATGTCATTAAAAATGTCAGTTTGTATTTGAAATGTAGAACCCTTTTTTCTTAGTTGACGCAGGGGAATACATTTACGTATGATACCTATGTCGGACTCGACACTCAGTACAATACCGACTGTGGCTTCAGCCGCTACAATTGGAGGGCCCCGGATCTGCAAGCAACATGATCCCCTCAGCGACAGGCTGGCCTCGGCGGTGAGGCTTACTTCTCCTCCTTGGGGAATGCTCGGTTGCCTCTGAACAGAACTTACTAGACAGGTTCCCATCCTGACCTCAAAGGAGCATGCTACCAATGTGTCACTAATATGACCGCCAGTTGTCCTATTCCATGCCGCCATCTGCTGATTCAGAGGGACGGGTGGAGGACCCTCCAGCTGAGCTGCTCTTAGTTTGGCCTTTCCCCCCAAGCTTGTCAGGTATGGGTAGCTCTGTCCGGCATAGCCTTAGGAATCATAGAGGCACGCAAGCCACGGTAAGGTGGCAGTATCTTCGTGGGGGTGATATTTAGAACCACATAAATTTAATAACATCCAAGCTTTCCATTCTATTCTATACCACATTACGATAATATCAATAAAACTTGTGTTAATCCACGTATAAATACAAATCACAGAGCATGATTCTATCTTTGTTTTATTTCTTCCAATCGCCATTTGGCCGGGATCGGCTCGCGTCAGCAATAAAACCCGCACAGTAAGAGCATGTAATAAAACGTAAACAATTTATATAAGCCCCCGCACACCGCAGTTACATTACAACACACTTTAACTGTCGGAGTTTCCAACTCTCGTAAAGGGTTTAAAATGTATGATTATTTATGAACGGTGTGTGATTTCTTAATTTCATGTAGTAAACATAATATTTAGAAATCATACACCTGCGACGAGATATTATATTGATTATTATATTGTCCGTCAATTTGCGCTTCCGTTGCGAAAAAAGGTTATTATTTAACTAAAGATGAGGTGGCACCAACCACTGTTAATCACTTACCTTTTATCTTTTTGTTTTTCTTTTGTCTCATGGTTTGTTTGCCGTCGAAGCGAAAAGAAATTATTTATTTGGTAGGCCTGAAAATCAGTGTTAGTGTCCTAACGTATACTGAGGTCCATACCTTTTTGTGAGATACACTGCTGCCTAAAATATTATATTAATTCTGTTTTCTTTTTCACTTTTATTGTCCTGTTTTTTTTCTGTTTTCTTTATGTATTCTTTGTTCTTATTTTTGTGTATGGTAGTATTAGGCTCTCACAAATTAACTTTTCTTATTTTATTATTTTATTTTTATTACATTTTGCTAACTATTTTATGCAATAAATTATTTTTTATAAGTGTATTTGTTACAAAGATTATATTGCGTATTTAATTTGTATTTATTTTATCTCTTTTTATTTTACTTAATTTTTTCTACAAGCTTCAATAAAATTAATGAAGTCCGATTATAATTAACATAGCGCCGCGCTGGTTTATCTGTAAAGATAGAATTTCAAAATGTTTCTGCGTAAACTTTATTATCGTACATACAAAGTACTTTCCTAAGCCCTTGACTTTATTTTACTAATTAAAAAAGTTTTATTCAGATCAAATGCGTGAATTTCAAAAGCTACAGCAGAACGGCCGCTTCGGTGTATAAATCACAAACGTCGTAAATATGATAAAAACGTCCCGACGGAGATCCCAAGTCGTTCGCTATCTCAGTCTCCGCAGAACATTTTGATTTTTGTGTTGTTATAGCCATAACTCACAAACATAATAATGTTGTTTGTGAGTAGGTATAACAACACAAAAACCAAAATTTTCTGTTAGTAGTCACACTGACATAACATTTCATATGATCTTCAGTTTTTAATTTATTACAAAAAAGTTTTACTTAGATCGAATTTCGATCTTTGCGGGTTCTCTAGCTTACTTTAATAAACATAATCGCAGTCTTCTAGCCCGCCAGCCGTAACAAGTTTTAAAAAGAGAAACACTAGCCGTACTTCTCTGTATGTCCATATATGTAATATATAAAGTTCTCGTGTCGCTGTGTGCGTGATTGAACTCCTCCGAAACTGTGGACCGATCCTCATGAAATTTTGTGTATATCGAGTAGGTCTGAGAGTCGGCCATCATCTATTTTTATCCCGATATTCCCATGGGATGGAAAGTTACGCGGGTGAAACCACGGGGCGAGTTATGTACTTTTATAAAATTCTCATGTCACAATGTTAGTAACCATACTTCTCTGAAACGGCTAGACCGATTCTCACGAAATTTTGTATCCATATCGGGTAGGTCTGAGAATCGGCCAATGTCTATTTTTCATCTCAATATTACCAGGAGGACAGCTAGTTATATAATTTTTAGAAATCTTATCCCATTATCTCGCAATTGTCTTCAAGTTTTCATGACATTGAGAGCTGCCAGTAGTTTGGTGTTTCTGACTCGCCGTATAATCTGTAGCTTTCTCTGGTTTTATCTTTAACAACGCCTTAGTTTTCTCCTTCACAATTAATTAGTACATTCAGCAATACGCAATCCATTTCGAGTAAGAGGGTGATAAATATCCAGACGGCAACGTAATTATGGTCTCCGCAGGCATTTACCGTTGAAGATCATTGATTTATAGAAGATTATAATTTAGGACTTGTTTTGTCTGCTACATTATTTTTAATTTCTTGTAAATTATTCTAGTATTTTACAATTTACTTGCGTATATTTTAAATAATTATTATTAATTCAACAGCTAGGAGACATGTTGTGTTTATTGTAAACGAAAAGCCAAATGTAAATAATTCACGGCACGCCCGGTGCCGTCGGCCTGGTGCCTGACGGCTCACGCCTGGACCCGGCGCTAGTGACGTCACTCCCGTGCGGTCCACCGTAGCGACGACGGTCCACTGACTGCACATGTCATAACTTCACCAGTTTAAGCAGCTAGTTAAATGCTTATGTTTGGTTTGTTATTGGATTTTTTTGACATTTTATGCAATACGAAGCCGGGAGGTTTAAGCCATATTATTTATATTTGGCTTCCATCTCGGATAATACTTTAGGCGGTGGATCCTAATCCTGATTACTCTTTGATCGTGTGGGATTGCCGTCTCATATGATAATGAGAGTATAGATAGTGCACTTGTGTTGGTACCTTGCCCAGATGTCTAGTCTCTTCAGAAGAGGACGCTCTAGCTGAAGCTCATCCGGGAGGACGTAACTCAACTCAAACTCAACTCAATAAAGCGAGGGCGAATCAGAGTGGAATCACCAACATTATGTAAGGTTTGCTGGCTACGACCAGCGCTGCCGTGCTAAAGGTAGGTATTAGTTCTTAATACATAGATACTACAAACATAATCTTTGAGTTAAGCTATTATACTACTAGGTGGGTTAATAAAAAGAAATTCCGCGCACCACTTCGATAGTCAGCGTGCAGCGGCTTAATATTCTCTTAAAGGTCGGATACGAGCACGCATCTGTTAGAACTCTGGTGTCGCGGATGGCTGTGGGCCTTGGTGATGACTTTACATCATGAGGCTCAACTGCTCGTCTGCCTCTCATGCTGTAAAAAAAATAATAAATTTAGACAGCGTGATGCAATGAGCAAATGCAAAGGATTCGGATGACCGGATTTATTATAAGGCATAAAAGAATCGTTGTCTTGTACCTCGTAGAGAGGCAGCTTGTCACAATGTTACTTGGAATTAAAACATGAAAATTGTTTCATCATTTTTATTTGAATAAACATGACTGTGAATTATAAAACTCTACAAGTGTTGAATATTTATAGGAATATTCCACTGAGCTCGGTTTTGATACCGTCACTGTTTTCCTGTGTATTTTGAACAACAACAAAATCAATGTTTTTCAATTTCCACTTTTAAGTCTCGGTTACGTTCAGATTTTTTTATAAATTAGTAATATGTAACAAAGGGTAAGTTCCATTAACAACCTGACGAGTAAGGTACTCGTTTATATAGATGTTAGTTGACAATGATGATATAAATGATTCTGGAGCAAACCTCATTAAAAAGTTTCAGTGTAGCTCGCGCCTGCCTCAAGTGTATACGCGTTACAAATAGTGCTGACAGAAATTTAAGATAGGTTGTCATAGATTTATTATGTAGAGCCACAATATAATCATACATTTTTCTTTTATGTTATCAATCCATACAGTATGTAACAAAATCTCTGCTGATCCTGGAAAAATATGGACATAAAAAAATGTTTAATATTTCGTTGGTTTTACACAAATACCTATTACGATAGAGCTGATTGTCACGTGACAAGTTCATGAGCTAAGCGCCGACGACATGTAGGTAGGATAGCGGACCAATCACGAACGTCGCTGGCGCTGACCAGCAGGACGTCAATGGCGAAGTGCGTAGTCCGCCATTGATAAGGCGCTGCCTCGGATCTGGATTCGAGGAATGTAGGGATATAGAACATTTTACTTTACGATATACATAGAATAATATTGTAATGATATATAAGATTTATTTCATATTTTTTATGTCGAACAGTTGTAGTAAATAAGATGCATTTATAATAACTAAACATCGATTCTGATTATGCTCTTGGCAGGAACAACAGGCTTCTTGTTACGTACTGTATAATTACGCTATCATAAATATATATACCCCTCATACATGAGGTAAAACGTTTAGTATGTTTCATATTTTTTTGTTAATTATATACGGTTAATAATAATAATAATATTTGTGGACTTTACACACC
>LUGF01040800.1:41761-54923 GCA_001625245.1 Calycopis cecrops | reverse complement strand
GCAGTCTGTTCGATGCGTTTGGCTCGCTTGCACGTTTCATTTATGCTTCTGCGCAGATAGCTATTACCAGTGCTTTCGTAGTAATTACCGCTAAAAATTCATTTCGCTTGTTTCTTGTCGGCTCAATATATATACATGCTTGTCGGCTCAAAATAAGAATAATTATTTAATAGCTTATTGTGTGGTGTGGTGTGTTCGAGAGACGCGGCACTTTACTTGGACTTCAGGTGAGTCAGCTTTCCCAACTACACCCAAAATTACCCTTGTCCCATTTACCCGAATTTCTTTCTCAGCCCTTCGTGTGACGATAGCCATACGGCGTCGTCAATGATATTGACTTTAACATTTAGCTAGATTTTTCTGCTGAAGCTTATAAATATTATAACAATATAAATATATTGTATATATTTAATTTTGTCAAAAAATCAGCTTTTCTGAAAAAAAAATATTACTTGCATCCAAAATAAAATTTCGAAATAATAATATCGTAATTATTATTCTGAAATATTATTTTGGTTAAAGAAAATAGAACGGTAACAGCATAACAAAGCGATAGTTACCAATACAAAGTACAAAACATCAGTTAAGTGTATTATGAGATATGGAAGTAGCCGCGGCTTCAGGAAGCACAGCCGACCAACAAACCAATAAATAAGGCGCCGGGAGGAGAAATGGGATATTGAATATCTGTACTAATGTTATAAAGAGGACATTTTTTGTTTTATTTCATCTTTAAAGAGGTGAAATATGAGTTGAATGTTTCTCTGGAATCTATTATTTTTTAAATCAAAATCTTTTATTTTAAGTTATTATTAACGCCAAAAAAATAAATAAGTGTCATTAGCAAATAATATGATATCTTCTGTATATTTATACATGTTAAATGAGTATATTTGTTATCTAGTTTGTCGTTACCAGTTAGAATCTACTATAATATATCTACGACGTAAAGCGCGGCCGCCTAGGCCTCCTCGAGTCATTGCGTTCATTTTATATTTAAATAAAAAAATATTTTAATAATTCAATACTAAAACATTGTATGGATCGCACTCATCACGATTGAATTTTTAAAGAATTGATGACGTGTGTGTGAGGCCCACCACCCGGTCATACTACGGGTTGACACCAAAAATTCAGCAAAATGCGCCAGCGTCGTTGTCCCTGGGTATTTTATCGGCAGGGGTGTAAAATAACCTGTTCGAAATTACAATGCAATTGACCTTTTTAATTTTGATATTGTATGTATTAAAATCCAGACGTTTTAGCAGCTTACTAAGAACTGTAATAATGTACAAATGTGATTGAATGTACTGTTATATGACGTAGTTCCAACTGGCGCGGTTATAACGAGTCGTCTGGACGCGCGCGGTATGTGCTGGCCCCGCGCCAGGTCTGTGCCCGGGAGGTGAGCAGATGGTGGAGAGAACACCATGTCGTTAGGTGGTGTATACATGTATGGTGGTGAGACTCCACGTCTCATCGTATAGAGCATGAGACGGAGGAGGAGATGGCTTTATAAAAATCGTTAGTCTGTCCAGAGAACAAGTGAGTGAGAGGCCGCAGGTGTGGTGGTGATGATGATGTTATTATAATTAAATAGCTCTCGCAACTGAAGCCCCGAACGTCTTAAAAATTATAAAACAGCTGCCGACCCCCGCGGCCGGCTGAGGCAGGCCTCCATTTTGTATGAAATTTGTTGTTTCTTTGTATTTTTAAGACCAAAAATGCTTTAAATATAAAAAGGTTTGAGGGCAAAAGACCCTAAAGTACGAAGCCTCTTATTACTAACGGTGTTTATTTACACTCTCTTATATAATAGGACAGGGTAAAAGCGTATTTCTGTATCGCGGAAGCTACAGAAACACGCTATACATTACGGCGACTAACTAACCTATTATTTAATTACTGAAATATACGTATCTTTATAGTAGTACTAAAGGGTTTTACATTAAGGAGGGGTCGGTTTTAAAATTGAATAAAAAAGTTGTATATGAGATATTAACAAGGTTTTTTCAGCATGTGAGAGCCATATACATGACATTAAGTCTAGTTTTCGATGAGTTTGGCGCATAAATCAGCATCGATTTTGAGGGCGGCGGAGGTTTGCGGCTTATTTGCATAGACATGCGACTCAAGAAAACTTCACAAGAAGAAGTTTAAAGGGGTCTCACCACACAACCTTGGTGTCCAATTAACGTCGGCGCGGCGCGAGATATCATAACATGAAACCGCTCGGGCAGAGAACATCGATTGTGGCTGGAACTGTGTGACATGTAGCGACACGTTGTTGAAACCATATGTCTTTAGTGTCCATTTCATCAAATTCAGGCGACAAGAAGTAAATGGCATCGACCTGTAGCGTCTCTGTATCATCTTCGAAGAAGTACGGACCGACGACGCCTCCAGCGCAAGATTTTAAACCAAATAGTAACTTTATTTGGATGAATTTGCACCTCGTGAATCTCGCATGAACTGGTGTCATTCCACATCCAGCAATTTCGCTTAGCTTATTCACATTCACAACTGCCAACTGCTCCAAAATGGTCGCTACTAGAGAAAATTAATTTTGATAGTAAGTTTTTAATATTTTTTTAAATAAGATTAAATCATTTGCACGTGAATAACGATATTTTGACTGAACGTAAAAGAAACATTTTGGGCGCCACAAGTAGTCAAAATCTACCCGTCCTGATTGGAACACCCCTTAGTAGTGACGACTCAGTAGTACCCTCCCAGGTATTTGAATAGCACGCAAATTATACGAAACACACAGGTTTAGCTGTCACTTTTGGGTGATATCATACGAGCACGACCCGGGGAGGTACCTCTCACCTCCTAGATGTGTCGGTCCACTTTGTCTGCAGTGCAGCGTGGAACTGCGTCTTACGAAACTGTTTCTCTAAAATATTTTTTATGTTCCATACATTGTCTAAATGATATGTCACATATATTTAAATATATAGGTCTAGTAATTGATTTTTCGCCCACTAGTCACTACCTGGTCGAGGATTTTTCCGACAGATTAATAAAGTTTGCATCAAAACTCGATCAGCCATTTTCACGTAAAGCACTTTCTAATCGACAGGCTAAAATAGAAAAAGATAAAAATTATAAGAGTGTGTCTTTTTGTTCGAATTGAATCGTGTTCTTTTATCGGTCTTAAGTCCAGACAACTTTTTTCGAATACCTTTCATATTTGACCCTCGTTACCTTTAGTATCAATTTAATAAATAAAGTTATATTAAAAGCGCTATTATTATCACTCATCATGAACTTACAACGCCCAGACTCCACATTAACTCACCACCTACCTACATGTAGCTCCTGGCGAGCTCCGCGCCGGCGCTATCCGCTGGGGCGAGCTGCTGGAGGCCATTACTGATGTGCAGCTCCTGGCGGCGGAAGATGTTACATGAGCAGCGGACATGTTACATGAGAGCAGAAATTCCTTTGCTGTTTATTATTGTCTTTACTTCCATATTTTATTTATGAGTTGACTTGATTTTCTTTGACTTTGCGTTAAAATACCTGATGACAAAAAATCTTAACTGGTCAAAAATGTAATTTTAATTAATAAATAGTGGAAATTGCATAAAAGTCTTATTTAATTTATTTTCCACCAAAAAGTGACAAGTCCTCCACTAACGACATTAAAATATTAAAATACCCACAACAAATATGTCGCAAAAGCTGAAGTGATGAGTATAAATAAATGATAAATTTTATACTACGAAGCTTGCCTAGCTTATAATAGTAATTGCTTATCTATGTCCATATATACGCACCACTAATAATAATCTAAAATAAAGAAATATCTGTATCGGCAACCGTGTTTTCCTTAAAAAGAAACATATTATTTCGTTCCGTATTATCCAAAACAGTCATCAAAAAATGGAAATATATGATAAAGAGAGTTCACCGGTCCGCTACGGTTACCTCCTGCCTGATAAAATTCAATTTAATATCGTCGATCAAAACATATTTCTTAGCTCATTCATTATTCAACGAAATAAAATGATTCGAGAGAAATTGGGCGCAGGTGGTGGAGTGTTTTGTCGGCTCTTCAGTATTAACAATATTATCAGGCAGTTTATACAATACTTATATCTACCTTGGCTAGTTAGCTAGCTTCGAAAACAGGTACGACCAAGAAATCAGCCGCCATGTCGACAATGCCTGGAGGAGCTACTGGTCCATAAGAGCGTACATGAAGGGTGACCCGACGCTCTCAGTAAAACGCAAACTCTTTGACATGTGCATCCTGCCCGTCCTAACCTACGGCGCGCAGACGATGCGCAGACATGGTCTCTGATCAAGCTCCAGAGGTCCAAACTCAAGATTTGTCAGGGGGCAATGGAGCGTAGCATCCTCGGCCTCAATCGCTTCGACGAGTGCGGAATACGACGCTACGCTCAACGGCCCGCAACGCTGACGTCGGCAAAACTGCCCGGCTGATGTGGGAGTGGGCTGGTCATGTGTCGAGGATGAACGCCGAGAAGTGGGCCCACATAACACCTCAGTGGGCCCCGGACGGAGCGAGACGCCAAGGACGGCCGAGGAAACGTTGCCGGAACGACCTTCGAGAAAAGCTGGTGGAAGAAGACAAAAGACCGGGATGGTTGGCGAGTTTGCAGTGATTTTAGTGGGACAACATAGTCTGAATAAAAATTGAGCTTGTGGCAGACCACAGTTTCGGTGTTTGACACCGGGGAATGAAATTGAGATTTTTCATTTTCTAATAACAATTCGAAATCGGAAAATCATGTAGGCTGTTATATCCCCGAGCACCCGTATATCCCCTTAATTCGTCGGTCCTGTGCCATGTTTCTCTTCGTTCGTGGCGTACTAACGTACCACAATGTAACACAAGTAAGAGTGAGCTTGTGTCCGCGTATACACTTGTGCACTATTTTATGTCGTGTGCAGATTGCCACCGTTGCCAAAATTCGCAATTTGCCAGTAGCCCATTGTTATTATGAGCCCCCACACTTTTAGATTTTATATTTATCATAAATTAGTTCAATTCATACAATTGTTAATTGTAACACGTTGGCGTTGCAACCTACTCACACTCTCACATCATACCGACAAGTGATGGCTAATGAGAGCGACGAGTGCAAGACAACGATAATTATTATCAGAAAACAATGAAGATATACATAAGTTCTATAAAGGTGGATATGGCTTTCACCAGTTTTAAGTAACTAAAATATAATACATATAAAACTAATCAAATAATGAAATAGTCCCTTTTTTATTAAAAATTAATATCTAGTGCTGAAATTCGTTAAAGTGTCGACGTGGAATCGATTCGTATCGCATTGGCAGCCGCATGATTGAGTCGGCAAATTCGAGCTGGCGGCCGCCGGGGATTGAAAATATTAATTTGCGCTTTGACTTTTATTACCAAACTTCATCCGCTCGCCCGAATGTGTTTATTTTAATCTGTTGTTTTTTAATATACTTTTATACAGAACATATCAAATTCTGTGAATAATACGGATGGAAGTTAGTAGGTAATTTCTGACGACAGGTTATGTTCAGACACAGAACTTAGATGGCAAAAGTGCTGGACAAAACTTCTGGCCTTTTTGTGTGTGCAATGAATATGCCCCTTATTATTGTATTTTATATTTCTTGTCTCAGTTTTTAGTAACTTTTTATTAAACATAAAAATGCATCCACTTGTCTGACAAATAAAGCTTTTTTAATTTTTTTATTTATTTTAAAATATAAATATCATAAGAAATATTTAATAACCATTTCATTTGAATATCATATATTTATTTATAATTTAAACATTAAATGTATTTAAAAAAAAAGTTATGGATGAAAAATCCATTCGTAATATAGAAGCATGTTGGTACTAAAAAGACCACGACAGACATACCACGATCATATTGCTCGTGTACAGCCCAAAGGTGGCGTCAAGAGTCTCCACAACTGGCTTGTTTGTATGAAGAAGTTTATGAATGTGGAGGCAAGGCAAGTGCATAGGTATCGAGATGTGTGGCGGTCTGCTGTCTCTGCCTGAGCCTTTTAGGGAACTAGCGTATAAATGTCTTGTGTCGTTAACTAGTTTAGTGCGTCCGGAAAGACACTGGAGCTCCAGCAGAACCATCAAAATTAATGGCGAGTACGTTAGAATACTAAAATATCGTATTGACTTCTTAAGTTCATGGAAACGTCTTGTTCCTGATGCCCGAGGTGGTAGCAGGCTACTAGCAACCTGCAACGGCTGATGTGTAGAGGTCATAAAACTCTACAGCATCATCCGTCGCAGCACGTCCTCGGAGTTTACTACCAGTATAGATGGTCAACACGCGGGCCCATAAGCTCCCTCTTGAAGCCTCTGTGGCAGCCGTAGAAGTCATGTCAAGTCCGTCTGTTGCTGCCTCTTCAATAGCGGCGACCCTCACGTCGAGGGCGCTTGCACAGTTCCCGCTCACTTTTCGGTACATTTTAGCCGCGCCGGTGGAGGACGGAACACTATTCGAAATTATGGCACCTCCAGCGTAAGCAGTCACCTCAACCTTCTCTGGGTTGTCTCTTTATCGAAAAAAAAGCGAAAACTCTTTCATAAAAAATAAAGGAAATCTTTTTTTTTTTTTATGGTATAGGGGGGCAAACGAGCAGTTGTAGCCATTTTCATGACTACCGACGCCCATATACATCTGCATAGACTACAGATGCGCTGTCCCCCTTTCTCCTCCCACCTCCGTGGACCACCGTCTACTTACACACTGCACGAAACGCGACAGCACAGCTGTCACTTCACGCCGGTCTCGTGTAAGCGAGAGGTACCTCCCCGGTCGTGCCGGCCCAATTCGGCTGCATGCAAGCATGCAGCGTGGCACTACCTCTTACAAAACAACAAATCTTTTATATGACTTGTTTCGCTTTTTTTTAGTCAGCTGTTTGAGTTAATAATAACAAAGCGCCGTGTTTACAAGCATCATTTAAAATGAATGGGTGAGCGAGGCGCGAACCGGCCGCGTCGGCGTGTGAATAAAAGATTAGACCCGCAGCTCCCGCGGGACTGCACTGGCCGCTCTCCGAGCCGCCTGCTTTTGTATCAAAAGAACAGCAGGAACAAGAAAATAGTAATTTCATATGTCGCATTTTGTATTAAGATTTGCAAATGTGTTCTAAAGGGTAGGATCGTTGTTGAATTGTACCTGGGGCCAGATCTCACTTCATTCCGGTACCAAGAGTACGTAATTCCCACTTTTATGACGACGATACCCGAGGCCAATGCATCAACAAAATTCTATGTATAGTTGTTAAGCTGTTCATAGACATCGGTGTTCCCCAAAAGTCGTCGCCGAGAGGATGTCGCTATATTATTTTCTTTGGCTGTTCGTCCACCCATTTACTGATGCCGGATCTCCTTTGCTCTAAAGGCCTCTTCAGTTGTATGGTGAAAATATGATCATCACTGTCCGCATAAGCAGTGCTATCTGTAGAATTAGCATTAGACTTTGTCTAGAATAGACTGTAGCCAATAGACATGTTTGTACAATAAACAAGTTCCCGTGTGGACCGACCTGCCGTGACCGGCTGCTGTGAAGCGTCTGTAACCTCGGGCTTGTTCAATAATTACATAAACCGCGGTATAACCCGGTAATGTTGTTTTATCTACACTAATGTTGTAACATTCTACTTATGTTTCCAATACTTGACTTATAATGACTACTGTTATAGCTCAGACAACAAAAAACTCAATTTAAGCAATTTGACATGTAAACATTACAATTTAGAGTTTAAAAAACAATATCCCACATCGATCATATTAATCCATTCACTGTAACTCTATTCCGAGGTTTCACGGTTTTTTATGCTCCAGGCACTCCACTATTTGCTCTAAAGGCCTCTTCAGTTGTATGGTGAAAATATGATCATCACTGTCCGCATAAGCAGTACTATCTGTAGAATTACCGTTAGACTTTGTCTAGAATAGACTGTAGCCAATAGACACGTTTGTACAATAAACAAGTTCCCGTGTGGACCGACCTGCCGTGGCCGGCTGCTGTGAAGCGTCTGTAACCTCGGGCATGTTCAATAATTACATAAACCGCGATGTAACCCGGTAATGTTGTTTTATTGTAATTATTATTATTCGAGAAAACCTAAACTTTAATTAATTTAAGATTTAATTTCATTTTCATTATCATAGGGATTATATTTTGTTCATATGATAATAAAATTATGCCTTAAAGAGGTTTAGCTTTTCTGTTAAAATTTTAATTTTTTGATTCGCAAGCCTTAAAAGTAATCTCTTATACATTATAACTCCACTTTGAATACGGCCTTGCTTATGCATACAACTTTACATAAGTATTTAACGAAGGGGTTTTTAAATTTTATTAAAATGAGTTGGACACATAAATATTTAGGAAGTCAGTAAGCTAGTTCATATAATGCCTTAGCTAATACTGCCATACAAATTTGTAACCTATTGTGATGATTATATTGTCCTATGTCTGAAATGTATCATCAAATCTTGAATAACCTTCTTTCAAAAGTAGTGGTGGGTAGAGACTGGGGGAGGGGAGGCGGACTATGACGGTATCCCGGACTCATAAAAAGTAATGTGTGAAGTAATAAAGAAAGTAAGTAGATGTGATGTAAAACGCCTGGGACATCATCTGCGCCGTCGACAAGTTTACGCGACAGTAAATTAGTCCGCGAATAAAAGCGCGTCGTTCCGATTATAAATATACAGCCACTATAGAGAGCCTCCGCCGCGTCCGCCGCAGCAGAGCTTACTGCTCGCTTAATAGCGGCCATAACTTCATGTGGTTTATGAGAGTTTAGGGCCTGTTGGGAGATAGGATAAAGGAGGACAACGAATCTGGTTACGATCCAGTCGTATGGATGTCTATTATTGTCGGCAATCACTATAATACACGGGAGATTAGGACTGCTCGTCTACCCTCTTTTCAATACAAAACAAATGTAACAACAGCACTGTTTTCGTTTACGCACCATTTCAGCAAACTTTGTCAACGGCATCTCAAAATTAGATAAAAGTTTCAACTTCCTGCGCCAACTGTAGGAACTCTTAATTAAATTTTTGACATTTTGTTAATGAAATCTAAAATAAATCCTGTATTGGGAACACCTTAAACACAATACAAAAGTTTTTGAAAGAGAAATAAAATTAAGGTAGCGTTTCTTGATTCTTGGTGTAGGTAATCAAATTAAATTAAGGAGTGGTTTTAGCCCCCTCGATGGATCTCCACCTTGTTGTGGTGAGGGGGCTTAGTAACCAGAAGTAAATGCAGGGGGCAGCGGGGGCGGCGGATCGCGGAAAAGTGCGAAAGCGTGCGCGTGTTCCCGCCGTACGGTGCAGGGTGAAAACATAGTGGGGATTCAGCTGGTAAGAGTTCGGCGTTACTCAGCTGGTCCCCCAGACAGCTGGGTATCCATGACGATTACCCACTTAAAAAAAGTTAGCAGTGACTTCTGGCTAACTGCCTACTGCTGTACTAGTCATAATGGTGACGACGACTTCCACAACATAATAAGATGGTATTTTTATTTGTTATAGGAGTTTAACAGTTACGTCACGGCTTTTAAGATGAGAGTAGGTTCTTTCCTTAAAGACCCCTAAGTCATATCGTACCGGACCAGTGCTGCAGCCTTGTAAGTATTATCTACACTAATCATTATCACCCGAACTTTAAATTATCTACATCAACATCATACGACTTACAAAGTAAGCGACTAAAAATATTTTAGATGAAAACTTCAGGATATTTATTTTTATACTACGTAATATAATATTACTGAGATCGTAAAGTTGTCTTTTAATACACCTTCAGGATATAAACATGCTGCCACATTACATGTGCCTCTACATATTAATTTACCTTGCTTGCAGATTATATAAATATATTTTCTACGGAAACTAAACTACACTTTTGATTGTAACCAAGTTGATACACACGGCCGTTGGTCGCACTAGGAGACAGCAAGAAGACAACACTAAATAACAATTAAGCTGATGTTTGTTGGTGATTAAATCTAAAGTAATTGTTTAGTCTAGAAGAAGTGAAATTAAGGACATATTTTATTTTACCTAACATAAAATCGTTTTTAAAAGTAAATATATACAAAAACATGGAGGAAGGGAAATAATATTTACCTAATAAAAATGAGTAGTTGATTTCCTCAATCGCAACTGACCACTGAATAATTTCACCTAAAGTATTTCTTAACTAAAAGTCATTAAACTGTAAACTGTATTCGTTACTACGACAGAAGATAGATAGGTCTCATGACTACTGTCCATTATTCATAGATATCCGCATAGATGTTTCACAGATGCGTTGCCTCTTTCCTGCGCCACCCTCCATGGGCCACCGGCTTCTTACAGCGCAACTGTCACTTTACGCCGGTGTTGTACAAGCGAGAGGTATCTCCCCGGTCGTGCTGGCTCAATTGGCAGATCCAGGTCCACAACGCTTGTGACCTGGCTCTGTGGATACACGATGGTTACATTTGAGCCAGGTTTTGAAAAAGGAATTTGGGAAAGGAAAGGAAATTACATTAGTTTGGGCGAGGCTTTGTATTTTTATTTACGAGATCTCATAAGGGTTCTTCGAAATTTTTTATGTATCTTTTTAACTCGTATTTACAATTGTCTGCACATGAAAGCTCTTTTGTGTAATATATTGTGAATAATTTGTATACAATATACTTACACAATAAATCTACTTATAAATTAAAATTTTTCTTTGATATTTTTTTATTATAATATTATTACTAAAATTACAATGCCATAAAATATTCCGGTTTTAAATTGCTTCTCTAATGCCGTCGTATTCTTACGGAGTAGTGATATTATCAATTCTGCATTTTATTGAATAGACTCAATCGAAATGTCTGAGAAATAAAATTTGCATTACATCTCATAAAATACATTTGAGAGTTTACTCTCAGGATACTAATTTCCTTAAAATAATTTCCGTGTGCCGTTCTGAGGCCAGGCTAATGGCTTGCTACTGAACCATCAAACAGTACAATGTCCGGAACTTTATCCCACTTAACTAGTACCCTTCAAATAACTAGTTTATCTTATTGTTTGCTCCTATAATGAGTCTTTTCATAAACTTCGAGAGATGCACTACAACTTTAGCCTAAGTTTACTATTTATTAGCATATTGATCGACACAAGCTTCACTTTTGGCAGCGTTATTTTATTTCTATATTTTTTAATTCCCTAGTAGTACATATTGACGCTAAAGCAATGTGCCTCTTTTGTAAGGTAGGTGCTCGAGGTATCTTGTCTCTTATGTTTAATAAAAAAAACAGCAAACAATAATAATTACAATTTTCTTCAACTGAAAACCAAATTTCTTTACACAGAAAAGATAAAACGGAGGGCTCAATAGAGAAACTTGTGGTGTCCTCCAAGTCTTAACAGTTCTTTCTGGTCTCTTTGTATTTACTTATACTAGTTAGGACCTATTATGTAAATGTCATATCTCGAGGGCTAAGTCTACTAAGTGTATTGATGTGACCTTCTGAGCAGTATTGCACGTTAAAGCCTTAGAGAGGTCACAGATGGTGCCTCGTGTCATAATATGTCGTATTTTTGTGAAGTCGAATTGTTTCCTGTGTTGCACTGGTACATTAAATTTGTACCTATTTCAAACATTTCTATCATATTATCAGATCACTATTATAATATGTCTAACTTTAAATAAAAAGAAACAACAGGATAACATTTTAAATGTTTTAAGAGTCGTTTACTCGACGTGATTAGATATTGACTTCCTTCCTCATAGCCTGTGCGAAGAGTAATTCTTTCTCACTAGGAATAGTAAGAGATTGTGTTTGTTTTAGATCTACCTGAACTTCACACAATACTCGTTGGCGAAGCCTAACGAATGCGAGAACAGCCTCGTGCAGGTGTTTGGCTACGTGCTGGAATATCAGGCCAGGTGACTACACCCATAATAGTATAGGTCTGTGGTCGACGACTTGCGGCTCATTCAATGCAATGTCGTTGGTATTTAGTCCATATGCACAGTTTATTCTAATTTAAGTATAAAAATAAAAAATATATTGTTTAAACTCTTCAAGTAAAGTTGGATTGATTGACGATAGTGATTAGTACACAATTTCATAAACATTGCTTGATGAATGCTATTTTATTGTTTGAAGTATTTGCAGTCTTTTGGTTAATTATCGATGCCCATAAATGTTTTTACGTGTTCTAACCGGCTACCGGATTTTCATAAGCACATGACAATATAATATGTGCCTACCATTTTATTGTTAACATTATGTTGGAAAAATAGCATCTTATTACTTTTTCTTTCAGTTCATTGGACAAACGACATACTTTCTGTAAGCCCCGAGACTCGCAGGTGAAAGTCTTATGAATGCTGTCCACTTGCATAGTTATTACATTCCAATACAATTCAGCTGTTCTTGCCACTTTTGCAGACATTGATTTTGCCATGCCCCCGATTGTAAGATGGTCCGGACTCCGGCTGCAGCTACTATTGCGCGATGGTATTCGAGTCCTCGTCAGGTTTAAACAGTTATTTTTGTAATAATATGATAAAATGATTTGATTGCTTTTTTTTCTAATCCTTTATGGTATTAAGAAACTACCTAAAACTTAGTTGAAACTGTTTGTTTTTTTAATCATACGTTAATTTGATGTATGCCATAAGGCATAAACCATGAAAAGTATCATGATTCTCAAATCACATCACACACATCACATTATTGTACAAATTTGGAACAAAGGAACATTGACCATTCATTGTTAATGGACGTATTCGTCCATCAACCATAATGAAAGTGCTCGTCACTGAATCCGTACAATGTTATTCTTTGTGTCCACGAGCACCACTCACCGACTTCCCTATCTCGTCTGATTGTTTCGGATTTTGCTCCATATTAAATTCTTTTTACCATTGTGAGGTGCGGATATAATAGAACCCCTCCTTTTCTTACCTGGCGATATTGGCATATTGAGATGAGAGGGAAATAAACAGCTTCGTAAACTTGACATGACGGGAACAAATAAAAACGGCTCTCCCTCGATATAAGAACGGCCCGCCGCGAGCCGACTGATCGTGTATCAGTCATTTCTTATTTTCTTATTGATTTCCTTACGGCTCATAGTTATCTGACTCCT
>LUGF01040800.1:22575-37341 GCA_001625245.1 Calycopis cecrops | reverse complement strand
TCATCGTACGTAGGCAGTCCACGTCATATGCAAGAATATATACTGGATGCTCTAACCATGTTTATTTATCACGTTCACATGTAATCCAAAATGGCCAGAGATTACATCTTTGCTACTACCTGGCCAAAATGCAACACATCGCCATGACATTACAGCACGTGTGTTCAGACAAAAGTTTAAGTCTTTAATAAGTTTCATTACTAAATCACATGTATTCGGTTGCGGTCGTTACGTTGGATGTATTCGGTTGAGTGGCAAAAGCGAAGATTACCTCATGCACACATTTTGGTTTGGTTCATCGACAAAATCCATCCTGAAGAAATCGATAGTATCATTTCTGCGGAAATTCCAGATCCAATTTTTTAATGGCAAGTTCAGAGGTGAAAATATACTCATACCACGGATTCCTATTATACCTACAGATGTGCCAATTCAATTCAAACGTATTCAGTTTCCGATTAGATTGGCATTTGCAACGACTATCAACAAATCCCAAGGTTAAACGATGTCTGTTTGTGGGTTAGATTTGAGAACACCATATTTCTCTCACGGACAATAATTATACGTGGCATGCTCTCGAGTGGGTAAACCATCCAGTTTGTTTGTGTTAGCTAAAGATGGACTAACAAAAAATATTGTTCACGCAATAGCATTAAGAGATTGATATTGTTTAATAGTGTTACTGTCGTAATTGTTTAATTAATGATATATAATTTTAAGGAATAAATTATAATAACTTAAAAATAATGTTTGCCTTTTGTTATTTTTATATTCTCTCATCGTTCACAGCGCTCCATGCTTATTTCACGCATATACTACATTCTTACATAAATACAATATACACATTTTAACATACATACATACACTTACAATAAGTAAGCTATTTTTTGTCTACACTAGAAATTACTAGGAAATTATTTATATGGCAAAACAACGTTTGCCGGGTCACCTAGTATTTTTATAAAATACTTTTCTTCCATGAACCAGCTCGGTGAAGATCATTCTAAGTCAGATAAATATTATCGTCAACTTGTTATGAAAATAAATACAACCATGACTTTGGAAGTGTACATCACCTGCGGGCGTTCTGCCCTGCCTGAAGCATCGACAAACATGTACAGACAAAGGCGTTCGCTAAACAAACCTCTGTTTTTCCTCCTACGCGCTGATAGACTCCCGGCAGGAACAATACGTCCCCTCGAGACGCACACAGATGTCGCGCCTACAGAACTCATACACCGAGATATTTAACTGACTGAATAACTTAGTTCCTTGTAAAGCAGACGAGCTAACGCTTGTGTAACCTATCGAGTAAAGTAATTCGCACATTTAATAATAACAAAACAATATTACCTATTGTATAAACATACACTGCTCAACAATGTCTCAGAATATTACAGGTAATAGATTGTCTTGGCAATCGCACTAGAGGACCTGATATAATAAGATAATATATATTATTTATAAGGTACATCATGTTTTCATGTAATGGCCTAATCTTTTTTCTCCAATGTAGTAGGGGGCAAACAAGCAAATGTTGCCGGCCTTTAAGAAAATTGTATTTTTTCTTGAAGAACCCTAAGCCTTAAGGACCTTAACCCTAAGGATCTGATCGGATATAGGAATTTTTTAAAGTTTATTCTCACTTCGTACACGCTGTATCGTCAGCTGTCGCGAGACAGACAGACTGCGGAGGACCGGGGCCATTCACCTCGTGCAAGGTTGCCGCTTGCTATCGCCGTCAGTACAAAGCATATTTAGATTTTTTTGACTAAAGTATTTTCGTAACTAACGTTTTAATAGACTCGCATTAAGAGTAGGTAGGTACTTATAGTATATGTGGCTTCATTTAACACCTCTCGCTTTTATCAACCTTGTATAATAATAACAAAAAATCAACAGAAGCCAAAGATTTTTTTCTCAATATCGTACAACATACAAAGTGATTGTATGTCAAGAAAATGAGCTTGTCATACGAAGCCAGTGTATGTAATTAAATTTTACTACAGCAAGTATGAAAGTCATTAGTTGCAGCTGCTGCAAGTAGCGCCAGGAGCTCGGCTGGTCGCGTGCGCCGCAACACACGCGGCTCCAACACGACTCGTGTCATTTTTATAGCTTTTAATTTCAGGCTGCGGGCTCTGTGGCGCTCCCGCACTCGACGTGTTGTCAAATATACGAGAGGCGACGATACTTTTATTCTTGTACATAATCGAGACTGGGAATTGTAATTGTCCCTTACTTTACTCGATATAAAAATAAATATACAACAGATATAAAATGCATTCCACCCTGACGGCTGGCTCCAGTTAGCGAGCCAGCATATTCTGTTGTCTTTGCTTCACTTTCGTCTACGGTCTGCTAGTGAGAGTCACATTATATGGCTTGACCTGGTTCATTTAGGAAATCATTAACATAGCTTTATGATATTTTTTGTTATTTGCTTACATTGTCGTATATCTCTGCTATATTAGATAGATATAACACATTTTTTTAATTCACTATGTAAACCTATATCACCTAATATCATAAAGAATCTTTATTAACGGACCGTTAATGAATTTGGTTGCAGTTCACAACACAAAAGTAGAACATTGCCTCCATATCGGCATTGTGTGTCAGCCAGTGCAGCGGTCGCTTTTGTTTAATATAAAACTGGTGAACGCCGTAAAATTGCGCGCGGTGACAACGATCTCCCCGCTATCAATAGTGTTGCAGATGACCGCTCCTACAAAAAGATATCGCTGAGCACATCTGGTCCCCTACCTGGTTTTGTACGTGACGAGGATCCCCCTGAACAATCTCAACTAAATCTATGTTACAAATTGACTTAATAGTCCTTATACTTGTTACTTGTACTCAGATATGAAAAGGTGAAATGAGATAAAGAAATATGATTAGCATTAAAACATATTGGCGATAATTCTCCCATAAAGTTTTTGTTACTTTCGTGGTTTTCAATTCATCAGAAGACCACCTACATAAAGATATAGTTCAATGCCTATTACAAAATGTATTGATACCTCATATAGATGTATAAAACACGAAGCTTCTATAAAATACCTCTTCCTTTAAATGGTCCGAGGTCCGAGTGACGATAAATTACCCGATAGCTTCCGAGCAGCGCGTTTCCATCTTATCAGACTTAAGTCCCGGCCTAAAGGATTTAACTTCTTTGAATATATATCACGTTATTATTGTAGCCGAATGCGCAGTCACGACTGGATAAGAAAGTCAATGACAGCTTCTATTGTTGCATTAAGCGTTTGAAATGACGACCACCATAAAGTATGTTCTTATAGTTCGATGTCAGTAGGAACTGGGAATAGTCTAAATATATGAGATCATCAATAACGTGTAGTAGTCAGTCTTGAAGTGGGAAGAAGATAAATGAACAAGTAAGTTAATGCCCTTCACTCCGCCTGCGAGCGCCTCGCCACGTCGACACTGTGCTTGGGCGCGCGCCAACACTCTGCTGAGTGGTGGCGTGCCTCGGTGTAGTTTATAGGTACAATTCATACATTACGTGTACTGAGAGCGATGCACTACGCTGACTGGCTCAGATCTGCGCACGTCGATGATAATTTGGAGCCTGTAGCTCCTATATTATTTAAATCTGCAATATTTATGACAAAATGCCAATTATAGATGCCAATTATAGATACGGGATACTAAAAACCATCGTTCAAACAATATAATTGTAAAACTCGTATACAGTACAATATTACATCACAACATGCGGTAAAATATCCAAGCGCTTCGCCCGCCATGTAACAGATCAAGTCCGAGCTCTGAGGCACGCGTCGGAAATTAAAAGTCCGATTTTGAAGCACACACTGTAGAGCCAGCACAGCACTCGGAATAAACGAAATAAACTGTAGCAATTAGTATAAGCGTTTCTATGATACTGGTGACGAGTAGACCAAACTATGATGTTTGAGCTACCGTCCCTTCGGTGAGACCGGTCGTAAATCGATTTCACCTCTCGATGTGCTGATGGGAGTTGGGGCTGAGGAGCGGATAGGCTAACTAGAAGGTTGTGGGGTTACAGTCTGGAACTCACCTGATGTCTCCTTAGATGATCCCGGTGTCTCGCCGTGAAGAGTAGCACACGCGGGGCGCACGCGGAATTCACTTATATATCTAATTTAATTGTCTTTCTAACACTTACACGAACACTATTGTCTTTATGGGCCCACAAGTAACACAAAACTATGTGCGGATAAGAGCTGATGATTATAGCGAGAGATAAAATAGTAGCTGCGCGCGTGCCGGTAAATTGCAACGTTGTCGACTATGTGTTCTAACGCCGCGTCAGAGTGAATTGACCAATGGGCGCGTTTCGGTGGATAGTTCTAGAATGAACTATGGTTATCTCTCTCCCACTCATTGCCTATGAGTTTTTCGTCACGCTCTAGCGTGAACAGATACGGTTGCCAAGAAATGATACAAACAGTAGCAATGGTGCAATAAAATGACAAGTTGACGAGGGAGGACATGTAAAGTTATTCTTGTTCTTATTCTTAATATACTACAGTAGTTCGAGGTCTTGTTGAGCCAGCTAAATGGAAAGTACGTGTCAAGAAACACCACGTCTTTTCGTTACTAAAATTGTATTTACTAGAATAGGATAATAAATATATCTGTCAGTTATTATATTATAAATATTATTTGTATTTAGATGCCTCAATGTTGCCTTTGTCTCTCTGTTTAAAATAATAAGCAGATTAACTACGTCCTGCGTCCACATATTGGTTAACAGCAGATTTTAACTCACATAATTATCTTAAAAAATACATCTCCGACAAACAATTCATGACGATATTTACTAAAAGCAGAGGTTCAGTCGGATAGAGAACGATCACGCCAGGACCCTGTGGATTGTGTTTATTATTGGCTAGGCTAAAAACGTGATGTTGAGTGTATTATTTATTTAACAATAGATAACGTTCAATAATTTTTTAAATATCGATTCTAGAAGAAAAAATATGAGGACCAAACTTGTTGAGAATCAAATTTCTTACAAATGGCCGAGTTATTCAAGAAAAACCGTTTTATGGAAAAATACGTTTTTTGAATATACGCAGGGGCCTGATCGAGTCTACATTTTGAATTCACACTTCCAGTGACCCGCGAGGGACCTACGAAAAAAAAATTCAAGAAATAATTATTCACGATATTCACGACACTGGGTTTTTTGGATATAATGACTGGACTATGTGTGAATGTATTTCAATGAAACAGATTTTTGCATATTCATCATATACCGTTTAATTTTCTAATATTAGCAAGAATCTGCTTTTTTCTCTTTGCAGAATAACAGGGGGGGGGGGACGAAGTCGATGGCTTTTGTCCCAGGGCAATACATTTACGTATGATACCTCGTATCGTGTAAACCCAATTTTATGAACAGAGTGACTTAGCAACTTTAAAGTACTTCACAGCTAAATCGGTTTGGTAATCATCTACAATTGTCTAGGAGTTACCTTAGCTTTCAAGAGTTTAACCTAAAGGAATTTGTGATGAAGGCTTTTCAAAATATAATTTGAAGCGATTTCGCCGATCATGCGATAAATTGTTAACCGACGACAATGACAGAACACAACTGACGTGGAACAAGCGATGAAGAGCTCTGATGGGAGTAAACAATTTACAACAACTTCAAGTTTGGGAAACTTGAAGAAACAAAGAAGATAAAGAGTTCAAATTACCCGATGGTATGCTAAGTTTTGGAACAATTTGAAATATAATGTAATAGTTTTTTTACTGCCGAACTTTTATACTGGAAAGTTACAAGACGAAGACACAGTCGATGTATTTGAAAATAATAAAAAATTGATGCTCATGAGAATATGTCGTACGGTAAGAGTCACAAAATTAGTTTTTATTTTATTGTAATATATTTTCGTCAAATTGTAAAATTTTGTTAAATAAAAATCGATTTGAAATGGTCCCTAAAAATAAATCTATCTTGTTCGCACTCGAAGTGTAACAATTTCAAGGTCAGGGTTATTGACCTTCGCCACGCGCGGGCTAGATACCACGTGGTAATCAGGAAATGTGTTTATAACATGGGAAAAAGCAATTGTATCTAATTATTTTTTTTATTTCTTAAATCGAATGTATTAATAATTCTGAATCAAACCTGAAAATTTGGCCGGAGACAAAAAACTAACACTGTAGATTTATGGAAATAGGTAATTAAAATGAATTAAAGTCAATGACTCTCATCTCCCCTGAAAATGACCGTAGTTCTTTGTGTAAAACATCGATGTTTTACTATCCAACATCATCAACATCATTCGAGAATCATTGCAAATTAATAGCATCCCTATTTCTAAAGAAAACCCTTTGTTTTTATTTAATTTTCATATTTACTCACCTTTTAAACCTTCCCTGGTCTTCCACAAACAATTCAAGGACAAAGGAGTGCAGCTGTTCTCAAGTTTTAGTGAAACAAACGCACAGCAATTCATTTTTATATATAAACTAAATTTAAATTTAGAGTTGTCTCTTAACTTTCTTGGATTTCTCGCGGACAGGAAGAGAAACACTCTACATAGACGAGTCGAGGTGCTGTCGTCGGTGCTCATGGTGTATTCATGGTGCTCCGCCTCCTGGCGACGCGCCAGCCGGACACAAAGTATCGCTTCTGCACGATTTACCCGCGTCAAGTATTATTTATGAATGTTTTAGAAGCAGCATTTATTGACGCCACGACTCCTATATTAGACTTATAGTTAGTCACGTATCGAATCATATCGAGACATGACTGCCGAATCGAACCAATATAGAAAAAGTAGGTAATTATAAAAACACCACCGCGTTGTCACTAAGGAGCTGCGGTGCGGGCAATCAGCTAATGATGATAATACAGTAGCTTATAGTACAGGTAGCGTATAATAATTGACGCAATCTCGTCATAATTAAAATAAATAAATAATAATAAATAAAATAAATTTTATATTTTAAAGAAACTGATAATGTATTATTTTATATACCTTAGCTACGTATTATCTGCTCAATTAACCACGATCCAAGCTCCATAGTCGCTGATCGTTCTTACCAATGTTAAGGACATATTATGCAGCTATTAGAAAAGACATTTAAGTATCATTTATTTATTTTCTAATCACCGTTGCTGAACGAACATCTGGAGGATACGAGATAGGTAGCAAGCGCCAATATAAAAGTGCTGGTAAAAATTGATAAAGTTCAACCAAAGTACACATAAGTACGCGACTAGTGAATGTATTCGAACGGCCTCCTGCAGCCTCCCCGGGGAAATCGCAAGTGGCTATTTACTGTCCCGTTGCAGAGGTTCACGGAACAAAGCTTCTGGAGAATCCGAGAGTGTCAATATATACGAGAAGTGTATTCGACTGTACAACACGCTCCACTAGGAAATAAGTCGAGCGCTTAGTCATAGGTCTTTATAAATCATACTGACAATATTTAACTTTTTTCATGTAAGTAATTCATATAAGTGAAGAAGGTTTCTTTCGAGGCCCAACAATGTTTGTTATAGAAAACGTTAAGCGAGCAGTGAGATCTGTTTATTATCACCCCACACCCATGGACATCCGCACAATGTTTAACTAATTTAATGCAGATCTTTTGCCATCCTCGCCTAATTCCCCTCAATGAGCAAAAAAAATCCGCACAAAATGCGACAGCTGTAACTTTGTAGCGTTATTTTATAAGGTAGACGTACGTTTCCGGTCGTCCTGGAAAAATCGACTGCAGAGCTGCACGAATGTCACGCAAAAATGACTGTGTCCGGCGAAACTAAAAGTTTTGTAGTTAATAAAGATAAGTTTTTTTAGGGAGAATGGTGGCTACACATTTTACATATTAAATATAAAGAGGCCACGTTATTCCGCTGAATATCTCCGTAAAGCGAGTTCTGAGGGCCCGACGTCTGAGCGCGTCTCGAGGGCCGCATTGTTCTGCCGCGAGGTCTCTCGGAGCGACAGAAGAAAAACAGAGGTTTGTTTAACGAACGCCTTTGTCTGTGCACGTTTGTCGATGCTCCGCGCAGGGAAGAGCGCCCGCAGGCGATACATCTTACACAATCATGGCTCTATTTACTTTATAGCGATTTCATGATAACACACGTATTGTATTCTGGCCGCATACATATATCTTTTTATCCGGGAGGATGTATAAGAAAAAATGACTAATTTATTTTTTTCTAATTCTTGTAGTGATTCAAAGTAACGATACTTTTATCTATTTATATCTTATCGTGTTTTTTTTAGTAATTTTCTTATTTTAAAAATATTTAATGGTCCTAAATCCATAAATGATCTACTATTACTAATATCTAAGAATTATTAATATCTATTTATATTTAATCAAAGAGTTATCTCTAACTTAAATATTTAAGAACTATTTGTGATAAGAAGAAATATAAAGAAAAATTTTCGTGGGCTGTAGATGAAAACTAGTTCTAAATTAGACTGCTAAGACTACAAGCCTTTTTTGCAAGTCGAAAGTTTAATGAGGAAAGTTGAGTGTTGGAGAGGCGCGGAGAGGCCGCGAGCGGCTGAAGTGAGCAGAGCGTCGGCCGTCGGCGGCGTCAGCTCACGGGGCGGTAAACGGCTCGTTGTGTGGTGAGCGCTTGCTCGGTCAACTTTTATACTTCACTTTTATTTTTGTAATTAGTGGCCCGGTCACTTTAAATGCTTATTGCTAATATCAGAAGATTACTCTTTAAATGATACGGTAATGTTTTTATAATGTATATTATTATGAAGAAGAAGCAAGATGCTTTATGCACTTGATATATTACATAACTCCAAATTAATAGGTTCAAGACTTTAATGACTAACTTTTAATGATTCATACTTATTTCGCATTAGTCGCATCAGAAAGTTTGCAGTTTTGTCTACAATAATAAAAATAACTGTGATTTATAGTTAGCTGATATACCAAAACTTTGCATTTCTTTCCTTTTTTATTCTTTGTGTCTGACGGTTTTGGAAGCCACTCACCTTGTTAATATTAAAGAATGTGCTCATCACGGCGCGGTGCTAAGAATAAAGTAAAAGTTTTACTCATTCGTAACGTTTAAGAATTCTGTTGTAATTGCTAGCTTAAAGAAATACATTATGATTCAAAATGTATGACAGCCGACGACCTTTAAATTGGAAAGATTTTTTCTTTTATCATACAACCTATAACCACGAACGACTGCTTTTTGAAGTAAAACTTTTATACGCGCTTGGGAAGTAAGTTGGCGATAACGTTAAAAAATCACACATCGCGCGAGACCGATGGAAGTTGTCATCAAAATTCGATATAAGTGAAACTTTTTTGTACTTAAAAAATATATATCATATTATGATATATGATTTGATTGTAACTACGGTTATGAAAATCAATAATTAATTTTCACTTCAGTTGTGTGGTCTAAAGCACACACTTTTTGTATTTACGTGATTTCGGACACGAAATATCTCATAAACATATTACATGAATTCACAGACAAACTGTAATTGGATTACTTGCTAAAGCGCTGCTTGTTTAAAAGATGAACGAGCCAGGAGGTTGGCAGAGCGCCATTCCTTACTGTCATCAGTAACGTTTCACTGTGCATGCAAAAATCTTTAATATCTCCTAATCCAAATTATTAATAGGTAATATAAAATTCTATGATATCTCGCGTTATGGAAATGTTAAGAAGTAGGTACATGGGAGCGGTTTGCCAGTGCCGTAAGCTCATAGTACGCTTTTTTGCGGAGGGAAATATACATTTACGTATGATACCTAAGAGTCCTGATGGCCTCTACATCTATGTCGGACTCGACACTTAGTGTAATAGCGAGTGAAGCCCTGCGGGATGCCTTCAGCCGCTATAATTAGAGGGTCCCGGAACTGCAAACAACAGGAATCCTCTAATGACAGGTTGGTGAAAAGGCCAGACTTCTCCTTGGGGACTGTCCGGATGTCTCTGAACAGTCCTTACTACGATACAATAGGGTCAGGGTCCCATCCTGACCTCTGGCCCCAGTACTACAAAAGAGTCTGCCACGTATTTCCAAATCGGACCCGTCACTCGTTGCTATCCACGCCGCCCGTGGAGGACCCAGAGTCGAGCTGCTCTTTGTCTGGCCTCGTCCACTAAACCTGTCCGGAATAGCCTCGGGGATCACAGAGGCATGCAAGCCACCCCCAAAACGACCACGTGGCAGCATATGCTCATAACATTTGTACTATATACAGTTCTTACAAATGTTAATAAGCTCATATCGTCAGTGTGTATCAGGTGACGTAGGTATTCTCAGTCTGCCGGACGCGACGGTCGCCCGGGCAGGGCGGAAGGTCCGCGTTGCGTCGGTCCGACTTATTTTCTATAAATGGATAGAAAACATTAGTTTATTACAATTATTAAGGCGGCTCCGACTGGACTAGACACAAGCCATGTCGATAACTTATATCAACCGGATTCGACTCCGGCTATATCAATGGGATTCTACCGCGGCCCGCGGGACCAATTATGTTCCCAACCACTCTACAACTGGCTCCCCTAATATTCTTATCAATATTATCTTGAAATAATATTTATACGGCTATTAACACTGGCGGCCATTGTTTTACAATTTTATTTTACTTTGTTCCGGTTCGTTCATTAAAACAACTGTAATATTGTCAATTATTGTTTTAGAGAATGTCCTTAATGGAATTGAAAAAGTATGTGGTGAGAGTATTGGATAATGCACTCATAAAATATTCACGGCGTCGATGGGCAGTTAATGTGAAGGAGTGGGTACATCTTCGCACCGAGACCTTTCGGTCGCCGTCGAACAGACAGGAGAATCATCTCTATGCAAAGAAGCGAAAAATCTGATAATGATTTATGAAGCTGACGATAATGAACAATATATATGAGCGTGGTCACTTCAACTTGAAAATCCTTTTCACCTCGTCTTGCCAAGGAAAAACTTTCCGCAACGAGAGGTTATCTCGGAGACAGCGGCGCTGCTGTCAAGTGGACGGATTGGGATAGATTATCTTTCGCATCAACTTTTTGTGCCGTGACTAATGGAGCCGCTGTAACTTTATAACAATATAGAAGTTGTTATATTGTTTTAACTGAAGATATTTCAAAGAATTGCGCTAATTACACAAACACAACATATTCATTTTACTACAGTTCATATTATTTAACTATTAAATATGAAATTAATTCTTGGAAAAGAAGATAATCAGAGAAATATCTTGAGTAAATTTTTTAACCTACTGTTTACCTATAACGAGGTAATAAATATCATAATATTATGATGTTATATAATAATATAATAATATAAAAGTAACGATGAATACTCCAGTTTTTGGTTATCCGTAAAGATTTGAGAGAGTTCGTTTTGAATCGACAATACGAACTGTTCAATTTCAAAATGTCAAAACTGTCATCTGTCTAATATTTCTGACATCAAAAATTAAGAAATATTGATCCGTTATAGGGGCCGTGCAGGAAACAGGGGCATAACTTTTGCTACCCTAGTGATCACTTTAGAAATTAAGTGCTAGCAAAACACTAAGAAAAAGACAATCACAATGACATGTTGACGTATATCATATCTTACGTACAAACGAAAATTTGCTAGCATTTGATTCACATTTCACCCACTAGTTAGCGTCGCAGTCTAGACGCTTAATCCCTAGTATATCAATTAACGTAGTACTACATATATTAAAAGAATGACTGTGTTAATCACTGAACTAAAGTAATATTATGACAAATAATAATTATTATGCATATTATTCATAACGTCAAATAATTAATAAGTAAGATTTTGTATTGATGCGATAATACCCCTGATTTATGCGCTCAATTTTCATTTATGACATAATTATGACAAGGGTTTATGATGACAGACGATAGTGTCAACAATAAATCAGATCTGCGACAGTGACTCCAACACATTTGAAGTCCGGGTCGTTGGCTGCGCTGATGTTCCTGAACATTCTGACCGACCGCCCCCAAACAATCAATATTTTAATATCGTGTAGTTTAACCGCGTGGAACAATTTACGAGCAATATCACAGTTATTAGATATTTTGTGAACGATCTAATGGGATGAGACCATAAAAGCAGAACAATTTACAAAATCACGGGAAATTATAGCGCAAATCTTTTGTGAAAAATAACTATAAAATCTTTCAGTTGAATGAAAAAAGAATTTAATTCAAAATTATATTTTCCAGAAAATTAAATATTAAAAATAAAAAACTATCAAGACGGATTAAAGAACAAATTAATTGTGGTAGGTTGATGTATCAGCTCATTGTTTATACCAGCAATTTAAGCATAGTTCCTACGAAGGAATTATTAACATGAACCCAGAATATCTAATACAGGGTCCGCCAGCGTTACCTGACACATTTGACTTGCGCAGTAATAAGTTACAACATGTCGCAGATTGTTGATGAGAGTGTCACCGTTTTCAATACAAATGAAGGTTTAGTTACAAAGTAGACCTGGACCTCGCAGCGTCGTGCTTTTGTCGTGGAGACGTTTTTTAAAAATGGTGATTCTGTGACTGTTACTCAAAGAAAGTTTCGTACTCACTTTCGCATCAGCCCCCGTGGGAAAGTTCCTACTCGCAATACCATTCTGAATTGGATTCAGTATTTTCGTGAGATAGGTTCTACTTTAAAAAAGAAGACAGGAGGTAGTACAAGAAGTGTTAGAACACCTGGAAACGTTGAGGCAGTACGTCTTGCAATACAGAAAAGTCCACGCCGGTCTGCCAAACAACACTCTCAGGCTCTTGGGTTGTCAAACACATCTGTTCGACGTATTCTACACGATCTACACTTTCATCCCTATAAAATTGCTGTTGTACAGATGCTCAAACCGCAGGATATTATGCGAAGGATTCTTTTCTCGTACAAGGTCAGGGAGATTTTGGACGAAGACCCAGGTATCTCGCTCTTTATATCCGATGAAGCTCAATTTCATCTGAATGGTGCAGTAAACAAACAAAACTGTCGGTATTGGGCACAGAATAATCCTAAAGAGCTGCATCAACAACCGTTGCACTCTGATAAGGTTACAGTGTCGGCTGCAGTGGCGAAATTTGGTGTAATAGACCCCTACTTTTTGAAGAAGGTGGAAGAGCAGTCACTGTAAACTCTGAGCGCTATCAGACTATGTTGCGTGAATATCTCGTCCCGGAATTGCATCGCCGCCGCTTGAGTCGTTGTAAAATTTACTTTCAACAAGATGGAGCGACTTTTCACACTTCCAATGGTTCCATCGCCGAAGTAAGAAGGTTATTTCTCGGAAAAGTCATATCAAAGAGAGAAGACATTGACTGGCCTCCCTGCTCGCCCGATCTCACCCCTTGCGACTATTTTCTATGGGGATAACTCAAGAACAAGGTGTACATCTATAAGCCCAGCACTCTGGTTGAGTTGAAAGATAAGACCAGACAAGAAATTCGTTCTATACCCCGAAACATGCCGGAGAAGGTGATGGCAAATTTTGCACACAGAGTAAAAGAATGTATCGAAATGAGGGCCGGCATTTGACTAACGTTGTGTTCCATAAGTGAAATATGATACCAACAAAACATCAAACATTGTAAACCTTACTTTATTGTCTTCATATTAAAATACATATTATTATCATACCTCAGAAATAGCATGTGTACCATTATTTCTAAAACCATCAGGTAACGCTGGCGGACCCTGTATATAATATACACGTGTCCGGGACTAATATGTATTGGTAAGCTAAGCAGAAATAATACAATACCAACCCGCCCGCCCCCTTCCTCTTCCCACGTTACTCCTCGTTACTTCATCACAATCACCTCCAGAATTATAAACGCGCGGAATATTCAGCGCCCTGACGAACTTGTGTCAAAGGTTTTATTACTCGGTTTGATAATTCCGAAACGCGTACAAGTTAAGCAGTGCTTGGAGCTGCGCTGTATAATATATAATGCAAGTATAATAATATCTAAATACTGGAACTAAAGATTCTACTGTAAACTAGAAAAAAAGCATAAATCACGTTTTGAAATACATCGCTATCTAATGTTACATAATAGAAAGTTACTTGACACTTGTTATTAAAGTAAAAAAAAATCTTGTTTATTAATACATGTTGTAGCATACGATTGTGGTAAAGAATGTAGATCCAAAGAGCTAAGAGCAGGTCTATACCAACAGAGAAATAGAAATTTGCTTGCATTTAAAAATGAGATTATGAATAGAGTAAGAGATAGTGCCACACTGCATGCCATCTCGCTTACACGAGACCGGCGTAAAGTGATGGCTGTGCGGTGTGTAGCAGCCAGCGGCCCAAGTAGGTGGGGGAAGAAAGGTGGTCGGTTTTCATGAAAAGGACTGACTGTTAGTTTTCAATTAAAAAAAAAGGGAAGCAAAAGTTTTTTTGTAAGTAAGTGGTAACAACATCTCCATGATGGTTTTGTAGTGATCTGTAGTTATGACGTTTCGTTTCTACAAAGTTTACTTTGCCGCCGAAAGACAAAGCGACAGCAGCGACGGTGGCTACTGCGTCTCCCCAAGAACGTTACCTCCACAGTCAGTCGAAACTGTGAAAAAAGACGATGTTTCAATCCTCGCTCCTTGTCCCCTCATCTTTATTACGCTGATTTTGTATGAAGGACACAAGGAGAAACCATCTCGGATCAATTGAGTTGTTAATGAAGCTGAATGTTCCGCTGTACCACTCATGTAACCGCATATAAAGTGATCACGTGACCGCAGAGAGGCGGCTGACCGCC